>NW_019379620.1:523966-547576 GCF_000648655.2 Copidosoma floridanum | reverse complement strand
TAATTATAATAATAATGATAATAATAATAATGATAATAATAGTAAAGAAAAAAAATATAAAGATGATAACGATGATAGTTCTTATAACGATGATAATGAGAGTCAAAATATCAGTGATAATTACAAAAATCATGACGAAAACGATGACGACGATGACAATAATTACGATTATTATGTCAATAATTATAAGGATGTAAATAATGAGTATAATAATAATGATACGAATAAAATTGTAAGTTATAAAGTAATGATAATAATAAAACTACAAATGATGTTGACAATGATTAAAACACTGATGATCATGATAATTATCAGAATAATGATTATAAGACTGTACGAAAGAATTATGATAACAATTTTTATCATAATAAAAATGACAATATCAATAACAAACATGTTTACAATTATAGTAGGAATAATTGTTATTAGGATAATAATCACAGAGATGGTAATAATGCCTATAATACGGAGGATAATAATAATAATACCTTTTTTTACGATTTTGCTGATCATCGTTATGTTGATTTTTACTTGTTGGGTGTTAGCGTTAATAAAAAATTTATCATAGATATCATGATAAAGTTGATATTAAGAATACTGAAAACAGTGCTCATAATAATGATTATAATAATAATGACATCGTTAATGATAATAATAATAATAATGTCAATTACTATAAGAATATTAATAAAAAACTATGATGATAATAATAATAATAATAAAAATGACAGTATTAATTTAGAAGATGAGAATGACCATAATGATAAATAAAATAATGATAATGATTTATAAAGTTATGGTGCTTGCAATATTTATGGTGATAATGATAAGTATGATGTGGATGATTATAACGACAGAAATTATAACGGCTATCATAATTAAGTTGATATATTTAAAGATGCTGATGATAAAAGTAACACTAATAGTTATAATCATTACAACGATTCAAATAATAATGTCATTGATAATACCCAAGATCTGCTGATCAGATTGGTCTTTCTATCCTCATATTTAATCCGCTAACTAAAACGGTTTGGACCATTAGTTCCGCTCAAATAGCAGACACTCTTTACCGTAGATCCGCTACTTCAAGCGATCTCTTAATTTAACTAATTTATATACACTCATATATTCGCACTCAAAAGTGTTAGTAGTAGAAGAAGAGCTATTGAAATTATAGTGAGGATTCTAAATAATCTTATAGCTTTATTTATAGACGTAAATTGTACCTTAATTGATATTTAATAAAACCAATGACAGTTTATTTTGCAAGTTATTGAAAATGTAAGAAAACTATTCAAGAATTGTTTGTGCAGGAGCTTATGACAAAGGAAAATATCCTCAAAAAATCATTGAAATTATTTTATGATCAAATACAATGTAACCATTTTTTACAGAAATCAAATACTGTATAATTGGAAAATAAAATCAATGACTTTTAAGTATGAAACAACAAATCGTACGACAGTTTCGTTATCCTTGCGAAAAAGTAACTTTTAAAACTGAAAGAAAAAATTTATAATATAAATGTAGGAAATTTTAAAAGAACTAACTTATGAAATTACAAATACATCAAATCTTATTACGATCTAATCTTGCTTTATTCATAATTTATAGATACATAAATTGCGTGTTGGACATACAAAATACTCTTATCTAAGTATTAATCTTATTTACCGGAGTAAGTCACAGTGCATATATTTTAAGGAATGTAGAACCGTAAAAAATAGTGAGAAACAAGGTACATGCAACTATTTTCCAGAGAAATCAGTGTTGGATCAATTAGATCTTTCCCAGATGCCTAGAAATGCTGGCGTGCGCAAGTATACTGTATGAGAAAAAGCTCTAATGCCTATTATAATGTTTGTGTGTGCTTGAATACTGGACAAAATCCGAATGCTGCGCACTTCAACTATATTCACTACTACACGCACTCCATCGCATATAACAACGTTAATTCTATAGCTAGAGTCTATCTGACTTAATTAAAGAGTAAGAGTTTTTTCTTAAGTGTCAAGTGTCAGCGCTTACATTGTCAAATACACAAATAAATGCGTAGAAATACCAACAGAGATCGGTACACTGTTAACAATACGTATAATAGTCACTGGCCAAGAGTAGATTCAGTGATAGCATATTTCAGTGCACTAGAAGACAAGAACTTTAACGCAGAGAAAAGAGTTTTAAATCACACCCTACGTCACGGTAGCATAGCAATTAAAATATACAGCTGCACACGCCATATGAGAAATCTCTGTGCCGTATGCTCCCTTGCTTGAAGCAGATGATATCATACAAGTGCGATTGATTACACTCTCTTACTTTAGTTTCCGAGCATACACATGGTACACTCATCATTTCGCCAGCACACGTATACCTATAAAAATTAAAGCAATCTTATTGCTCATGCATTTGCCAAATGAATGCTCATTACATACACACAAACTCACACACACACACACACTCATATATTTAGGTTATTCTTTATGACTTATGTCTTCTGCGATAAATGTCTAGAATTTATTAGAATTTTTTTCGGATACAAATAAACAAAACAAAATAATAGTATAATTTTTTTATTACACAGACTTATAAAAGATTCAATAAAAATAAATAAAAATAAAAAGGAAAAAAAGCACGTGAAGCAAATTAAACAACTAATAAAATGGTCAATAAAGACAATGACGCCAATATGACAGTAGCTAAAGCGCTGATGAATTTTTTTAATGCCAACTTCTCATTCTAGCATGCGATGAAATCCATCCCGCTAAAAGATTTTGCTAAATATAACTACTGCGTGCTACTTAAGAGCCCGTAATGAAAAATAAGGACAGTACACACAACTCGCATATAAAGACCCCCATAAAAGACGTAGCGTTAGACATGTTCATAAAAGGACTAGCACACTCAATAAGCCAGCAGGTACATGCAAAAGAACCTGCTTCTTTAGCCGATGCCTTTGATTATGCATTAACATAAGAGAGCCAAATGAGAGTGACTATTATCTCGGATACACGATACTAAAAACTATCTCATAGTAATTTGTGCAATAATTTTAAGAACTTATATTAACAGCAGGATAGGTATTCTGATCAGCCGTTCTCATCTTATCAAACAGCATAAATTATTGGACAACAGATCAACAATAAGAATTATCACGCTAATACGCAGTATAATTAATATGAAAATATCAATAGACAATATTAACAATATATCAAAAGGACAGAATTACCGTGAAAATTCTCAGAATTAGGGGAGGGATCAAAATTGTTAAAATTAATCGAGAAACTTTTATTATTATCAGAACGATTTCGGACAATATAGTAACAAAAATCCTAACAATTTTTACACTTAAAGTGATATAAATTTTTACCCTCGGAATAATGAAGGATACCAAGGCACAGATCAGACTTGTAATAGATACCCCCAAAAATATATAATGATAATAACCAACAAAGTTTTAATCCTAATTATCAAAGCCAGAATTTTTAAAACCAGTATCAACCAGAAGGTAACCATTTTCTGCATCGTTTAAACTCTTAGGCAGCTCTCTCCAACCGTCATTTGAAAGTGAGCACATAAAGACAGAATTCAACCTTTACATCGAATGTTTAAGCACAAGTCATGAACATCGTAACAGAATCGAAACCATCCATATTGGTACGTGCCAGGGACTTGGCGTAGATGACAATCCTACAAGCATAAGGTTGTTAATCCTAGAAGAAAAGAATTGCTTTATCACAGTGATGCCCGATAATGGTGTCCCCACAAACTGGATTAAAACATATAAGTTGTACTTATATTAACGTGTAGTGACTAGTGAAGTTATTTATCTTACTGATATTACGCCTCACCCCATTTTTACTTAAAAAACAACGTATATAACTATACAAGTAAAACCTTTAACTTTTCATGTGATCCCTAACGATTTCTCGATCAAAGATGGTAGTTGATTGGATCAAAGCTTTAGTAACGAAAGACGAGCCACATTATCGTATTATTATTTTGCTATAGTATAAGATAATGACGTTATAAGTACCATTCCTTTTTCAAAAACACTTGGAGAAATAAAGCAATTGGAAAGGCTTGAAAAAGAACAAAAAGCCATAAAAACTTAAACAACAAACACAGAAAAGTATAATTATAGCTACCACTTTGATACCAAAAAAAAAGACATAGCGCCTTAGAAAAAAAATTGAACAACAAAATTTTTTTGACAAATACATCGTAGGCCTGTCCAAGAGGTCAAATATACCTTAATATGGAAAATTTAAAGACATAGAAGCTGATTTTTACTTTTGAGATGAATTAGGCAAATTAGTTTTATCAGAAAATGGTGACAATTTTACAAATCTTATTGATCATTAAACTGATAAATGTAGAATACACAGTAACAATAATAATTCAATCGATCAAGATGCCATTAAACAGAGTCAAAATACTCCTTGTGTAGAACAACGCTGCCTCAACAAGGAACAAAAATATAACAATAAGCCAACTAAATCTACAATCAAGTCTCCAATATCTCAAGTAGTAAGAAGAAATTTATTTAACACTAAGTTTACTATAAAATACTTATCACAAGTCAAAGTAGGGTGTGATGACGTATATTTAAGCGAAGGAATCGTAAAGAATTAGTTTAGTAAATGTAATATTATAGCGATAAACACTCATAAAGATGATATTATGATTAAAATAAATTTAACAAAAATTCTGTACTTTGAACATATTGCCCTAAAGTTTAATCCCGAGACTTATACATAAATTGCGTGTTGGACATACAAAATACTCTTATCTAAGTATTAATCTTATTTACCGGAGTAAGTCACAGTGCATATATTTTAAGGAATGTAGAACCGTAAAAAATAGTGAGAAACAAGGTACATGCAACTATTTTCCAGAGAAATCAGTGTTGGATCAATTAGATCTTTCCCAGATGCCTAGAAATGCTGGCGTGCGCAAGTATACTGTATGAGAAAAAGCTCTAATGCCTATTATAATGTTTGTGTGTGCTTGAATACTGGACAAAATCCGAATGCTGCGCACTTCNTAAATAGACAACAGGATACAAAAGAATAAGAAAATTGTTACAAGTGTTTTATTAAGTCAGTTAACAAAGGAGGCTAACCTAACGTACATAATTTTTAGACCTTTTCATTAATGGTACTGGAAAAACATGATCTATTAACGTATGTATCACAAGGAACTGCTAACGATTCTTATTTAATTGTATTATGTGGTTATACAATCTCATTTGTGTATGTGCAGGGTATAAAAGCAATGACACTTAAAATTCTGACTACATTACGATTTTACATCACCTTTGTAAGAGTCAGAGGTACATAATGCACTTTACCTTATTTGCGTTTATTGGATTAACTAAGATATGTATTGTAAAGAATTTTTTTTATTACTCATAGACTTATGTACCTGATGGCGGCTGGAATATTATTCAGCCAAGACGTCGTTTTGTTTTTTAATAAATACAGAACTTTACCGTACAACCATTGGACGTTATTTTAATTGTTAACCAAATGTTATTTGACGTCGTATATTATTATTTGTAAGCGCTGGTGGAAGCTGGGGCGAGCTGTACGTCCTTCATGTTTTACGTTGGTATTTACATTGGCATCTACACTGTGCTGCTATTGAGAAAACCAGATTGCAACAACTACTAACTATCCTTACCAGTAGGAAGTTTGGATTGCTTTTGACAGTGCTCAACTCCATACGTGCATGCTTCAGTACAAATGTAAGTCTTAGTTTTTATAAGCTTTGTTGTGTTAAGAAAGAAGTACAGAGCGTCAAATCAAAGTGAAAATTTTTAATTAAGTGTAGGACTTAAGACGTTCTTCCAAAATATGTCACAGAATGTACTAACAAACTTAATTATGTTATTTTTTTTCAGTTTCCAATTTAACATAAAACATAAATTATCTCTATCTTAATTTCAGAAAATAATTTTTTACAATTGTCTTTAAATAAGTTATGGCTGTGAATTTTAAATAATAAATTAATTTATTAATTATTACGAATTACAATTCAATAGCATTTTTGGCGAATATTGTCATGAGTTAGATAAAAAGTTCGATACTCTTATCTCACATAAAGAGTCCGAGTGCAAAAGTGTATATGGTACACTTCCAGCTACTAATGTCAGTGATTTTGGCCTGATTTGGTGCCCTACATTTGCTAAAAACAAAGGCATAAGTGAAATAAAATGAAACTGGCAACGTAACCCTTCTAACACCGCTACCAGGTTGTGTCTCAAGCATACAAGAGTTGGGCGATAAATTTAATTTTATTTCTTATGTTCATAAATGTGATGATTTTCATCTTTTAAAGAGTATTGAACATTTATTAAAAATATTACGGAGAATTTGAGACTGTAAGAAAAAAACTACTAACAATTTTTGGTAATAATAGATATAATTAATCTACTTACCTTTTTTTAAATGATAGAATTCTCTAAGACAATTACAAGCAAACACGTGTCTTTTTTTCAATAATGAACACGTCTATATTACTAATGCAGACACAGGTAATATCACTGTTGTTATTAACAAACAAACTTACATTATTGAAGTAGAAAAATAAGTAAGTGATGATAAATATTATTTACAGCTTGAAGATAATCCTTTAAAGCAGGTAATTGAAGATACAAAAAATTTTGTAAGCTAGTGGAACTAATATGGTATTTCTTANAATAATAATGACATTAATAATAATGATTAAAATAATAATAAATATAATTATTATAATAATAAAAATAATGTGAGATGTCAAATGACAGTTGGTTAATGATTCATATAATGTCCAATGATGGTACTGCCAAGTTTTGTATTTTGAAAAAAACTAAACGACGCTTCAGCCGTTTAAACAATGTCCCATCCCAGCCCTCATAAGGTACAAAAGTCTATGAGAAGTGAAGAAATTCTTTACAATACAATATTGGTAAACACAATAAACGCAAATTAAGTAAAGTGTCTAATATACCTTATCTCTTACAAAGGTGATGTAGAATCGCAATGTTGTCAGAGTTTAAAGTTTCGTTGCTTTTATACCCTGCATATACCGTTCCTTGTGAGACATACGTAAATAGATCATGTTTTCCTTATACCATGAATGAAGAGGGCCCTCAAATTATGTACATTAAGTAAGCCTCTTTTTTTTATTGAGTTAACGAAAGACTTGTAACAATTTTTTAATTTTTTTGTATATTGTTGCCCTTTAATATTATAATTAATATAATGTATATTTAACATTTTTAATAACAGGCACTTTTTATAATTTAGTTCTGTGTCTAAATTTGTATTTTTTAGAATTGAAGTTCTGTATACATTTAATGCTATGTTCTGATAGTACAGATGTATTTTTTTCTTTATTTCTCTTTTATATTCTGCAATTCTTAATTGAACAGCTCTCAATATTTGACCAATATAACAGTAGTTGCATTTTGCACAAAGTACCTGGTAAACGACATTATTTTTATCGAGTGGCTTGGTTTCATTTTTGTGAAGTAAAAAAATAAAATTTAATTTATTGTTTGAAAAGTGGACAAGACCAATGTGAAGCTTCTTACAAAAATATTTAATAGGACTGTGCAAGTGAGAAATATACACGTATAGTAAGATAAGTCCATGATTACTGATGTTTCTATTGGAATGGTCGATCATCATCATGTTTTTAAGGTATTAATTCTATTGTTCAAAAATTTATTATTAAATTGTAAACAATAATTGTTGGCTAGTAAGAAGTTATTGATTTATTTATAATTATCGTTATGGAATTAAATGTCTGCTTATTTAATAAAAAAGTCTACTAATGTATAACTAATACCTATTTCATATTGTTTCGGATAATGGGAGAGAGAATTAAAAAATTGGTCTAAATGTGTGGGTTATTGTAAAATATCATCCACATACCGCACTTACAGTTGAAAATCAAAACATTATTTCTCTAAGCATTAAATTCCAAGCAAAGTCATAACAAGATTGCACCATACTAAACAACAGGGACTCTTTATTAGAAAGCCAAAAACTTGATTAGAAAATTTGTTGTTGAAAAAAAAAAAAAGTTGAATTCAAAGTTAAAGATCCACCTGTACAAATTTATTGATAAGAAAATTTATTTAACTGATTCAGAATTTCCAAAAATATTTGATTGCATTTATAATTAGGGTTTTACTCGTATTAGTCAATAAGCTAACAACATCTAGGCTAATAAGAGTGTAACAAGGTGAAATAATTATATCTATTTTTTTATTGTCCTACTCATGATTTTTTTTCCGTGTAATTTTGCCAGTGGAATATTCCTTATCAAAAAATAAGAAAGAAATTTTAAAAAACAATAAGTTGGTGAAGCCAGTGTCAAGATTATGATTCAGATAAAAAAATATTTTTTGTGTATTTTTAATAATCCGTGGATTTTAGATAAGTATTTTTATAACTATCTTTATCAAACTTATTCAATTCTTTCGAAATATCGTATGGATCCAACTTGCTTACATATTTGTTTGTATCTTTTATTTGTTGCTTTAAGAGATTATTTACTAGCTGTAAATAATATTCATTACCACTTTAGTTATTTACGTAACAAGTGCGGAAAAGACGACTTCCTGTACGACTCGTGATTGACTCACACAAGTGGCCGGAGTTGACTGGAACGAGTGCCAGATAGCACGGTTCGAGTTACCGTCACTGGCTACGAGTGCGAGTCCATCACACAAGTGTGGAAAATCGTCCCGCACGAGTTGCGTAAAAATTTTTTCGCAATAAGTGTGAGAAAAATAGGTGTTTTTCGCACTGATGTTAGTGTGTAAGATCGATTTTATCACATAGCGTGCGGAAAAGGTGTGCGGCAAAAATTTTTGCGCACACTATTTGGTAAAATCGATCTTCCACACTGATGTCAGTGCGAAAAACACCTATTTTCCGCACACTATTGCAAAAAAAAAATTTTTTCTACGTTATTAATGTACAATACTTTGTTAGTAGTAACAGTAATATTACTTGTGTCTGCTATACTGATGAAAATGTGTTCATTATTTTAAAGAAAAACTCGTGTTCGCTTTTAATTATCTAAGAGAATACAAGTATTTTAAGGAAGACAAGTAGATATATTATGTCTGCTTATACTTATAATGTTAAGTAGCTCTTATCTGACAGTCCTAAATTCTTCAGAATATTCTAATTAATGTTTAACATGCTTAAAAAAATAGAAATAATTACATGTTATACCATAAGAAACATCATTTAATTTAGTGCCCAACTCTAATATCATTAGGACAACATTTGGCAGCGGTTTGTTGAAAAGGTTACGTAGCCCGTTTCCTTTTATTTTATTTATGCCTTTAATGTTGACAAATGCAGGGCATCAAACCAAGCCAAGGTCACTCAGACTTCTAGTTTAAAGTATATCGTATACTCCTTTGCGCTCAAATTTTTTATGTGAGAAAAGGGCATCAAACTTTTTATCTAACTTACGACGATATGCGCGAAAAATTCTATTCAATTCTAATTCGTAATTATTAATAAATAAATTTGTTATTTAAGATTCACAGCTATATACTAAAATTTTTTTCTAAGTAATTAAATTATTTAAATTTTATGTTTTAAGTAATAACTTTTGGTGTACGAGTCAAAAATTTTATTATTTAAATTTCATTTATGTTACTTAGATTTATATAATGTATGTCTTGAGTTTGATCGTAAACTAAAAACGGGAACATTATTAAGTTTTTTAGCACATTGTGTGATATGTCTGGGAAAAACGTTATAAGTCCTGCATTTAATGTGAAATTTACAATTTAATCGACTGCCTTTTACTTTCTCCTTAACACAACCAAGCTTATGAAAACTATAACTTTAATTTTCACCGAAACATTTACGTAAAGAGTCAAGCTTTCAGCGAAGAAATTATACTTTTTACTGGTAAGGATGTTTAGTAATTGTTACAATCTGGTGTTTTCCATACAAGCGCAGTGTAGGTGCTAATGTAAATACCGATGTCAAATATAAACGATGTACAAGTTTCACTATAGTTTACAAATTATAATATAAGACGTCTAATAACAGTTGTTTAGTAACTAAAATAGCTTTTAATGTTGGTACTGTAAAATTCTGTATTTTTAAAAAAACAAAACGACGTTTCAGCTAATTAGAAAATGTTCTGGCCCTTATCAGGTACAAGAATTTATCAGTATTAAAAAAAATTGTTTACAATACAAATTTTTACAATACAATAAATGCAAATAACGTAAAGTGTACAATATTCTTCTGACTTTAAGAAAGGAGATGTCGAACCGTTACGTTGTCAGAGCTTCAAGTTTCGTTCCTTTTATTTCCTGCACATGCGTAAATAACAAAATATACGCACTAATACTATCAAATAAGAAACGCAAGCAGTTCCTTTGAGACACAGGTAAACGGATCATGTTTTTCTGACACCATAAATGAAATGGGCCATTGAATCATATACATCAAGTTAGCCTTCTTTCGTAATGGACTAAACAAAAGACTTGTAAAAATTTTTCATTTTTCTGTATCTTGTTGTCCATTTATATTATAATTGAAAGAATGTGTATGAAGCACTTTGAAATACAGGTGCCTTTTATAATTTTGTTCTGTTTCTAAAAATTTTATTTTATTGAGAATGGCAAAACATCCAAGAGACATAGAGAAAAAAAGAATACTTCTGTATTATCACAACATAGCAATTAATTTACACACAACCTTAATTTCAATAAAATAAAATTTCAAATTAAAAAAAACAAAAAAGTATAAATATCCAATTTAATGACGATAGAACCTAAAAGCATAAAAAAATTAGAAACAACTGAATCTCAATTGGCCAATTGCCCTAGACGTCCCCTTGGTTTAAAAACAAGCAAAGAATGACCAAAGTTAGATCATAGTATGATAACTTAAAGGACTTGAACAGTAACATTTTCACAACCACAGACATCATCTACTCCTTGACTAAGTATATGAAGAAATGTCATAAAAAATACATCAAAAGATTCTAGCTTATTGAGAGTGAATTTCTTGAAATCAGTAGCCTTACCATCATACGATGGTGATATAAGAACAGAAATAACCAGAATAAAACCTAGAACTTTTACAAATGTGGAAATGCCACAATTACCAGTTAAAAACATAATTAACCCTGGTGCAAAGTCAAGGACAGTTATGTTTTCCGAAAATGACCCAAGCGATACTGCAGAATAGTCAGAAAGAGATACACATCTACCACTACAGGACCCTAGACGAAAACGATTACGAAAAGAATTCACCGAACTGGGTGTAGACTTAAATACAAATACTGACTCAGACTCAGTCGCAACAAGTACTAAAATCTCCGTTATACCCATTTTATTAAGTAAAGGTTCTAATGACAACGTTTTTGAAGACCAATGCATAACTACGACCAATTAGATTAATAAAATTGTTTATCAAAAAATACAAAAGCTAACAAAAAAACTTAACCAAAATCTTTGAGAATACTTAGACAAGTCCAACAACAATAATGAGCCCAAGCAAGCTAATATAGATTTTTTTTTTTTTTTAGTAACTAGATCTTCTGATTCAGGTGAGCTGGATTCTAAGAATCAGAATATATTTATCGAAATGGATATGTTTGATCCTAATAAGTTTAAAAATTTTGCATTACATAGAAAAACTGAAGATTTATTAAAACGAACAGTGAACTTTAAACCTTTTAAGATTATTAGTCCTCGTACTCAGAAAAATAGATCCATAAGTTATAGTACACTAACGCACACAATTACTTCTAGTATTGCAAAAAATAAATAGTCTAAAGCTCCAAACTTGGAACAAATAACAAATGAAACCCCAGATAACTTAAATAAAAAGAGCAAACAAACAAACTGCAATGCAAACGAATTTAAAAAATGGAAGTTTTGCATCTGATTTCATGCTACTTTTGGACTGATACCTTTTTTCACCAATAAATCGATACAAACAACAGTGCGAAAAAGTGTATGTACGTTTGTGTAATAGTAGCAGTAGTACGGACAGTTATAAAAACGTAAATAGAACAAAGCTAATAAACATTGTTATAACAACCAAATACTGTCTTACGTACAAAAAAGACAATAAAGTTTGTTTTATTAGCAGAAATTGTTAGCCAGCCACATCTGTTCCAAAAATGTTAAGGTCGATAGGTGCACTGGACTTAAGTTATTTGAAATCGAGGGAACCAAAAGTTAGACGACTATCAATAACATCTTGTGTATGACTTATGTACTGTCAATCGTTATTAACTTAGCACCTACCAATTTGATTACTTCAGGAAATCTTACAAAAGCTTTTGAATCACTTAAAAATATTGTTAAGACAAAATCTAAAGACTTTATAAGTTTTAAGTAAGGGAGATTCTACAAACAAATTAGGACTTAGGTTGTTAGCAAAAATGTTATTAACAACTTTTGATAAAACACTTGTTCAAAATACTGTCTCTTACGGTAAGATTGAGTCTCTCAAAACTCAAGAACGTTATCAAATAAGACAAACACTACATGACAGCCCTGTTGGAGGACATAAGAAAGTAAACCAAACTTATGGGTTAATAAGAGAACGATTCTATTGACCTTAAATAAGAAAGGATATTGTGAATGATGTTCGTGAATGCAGCAAACGTCAAGAATAAAAAATTGAACGTATAAAAACAAGAGAACCCCTGGTGCTTACAGATGCACCTATAAAAGCCTTTGATAAAGTTTCTATTGATACCGTCAGTAAATAAAAAATAACACCAAATGGTACCTGTCTTTTGCTTACTGTACAGTGTAATCTGACTAAGTACCTAATATTAGTCCCTGTACTTGACACAAGATCCAAAACGCTTACCGATGCTCTTGAACAGAAACTACTATTCGTTAACAGTGTGCCTAGAGCATTTTTATCAGACAGATATTCTTAATTCAAGTCCAATTCATTGGAAAAACTCATGAAAATCCTAAAGACCAATCATCTTACTACATCAGCATGTGATCCTCAAATAGACGGATCACTAGAGTGGAGTCATGCTCCCCTAGCTGACTTTATAAAAAGTTACTCTGAAACTTTTAATGACTGGAAAAACTTAGAAAAATTACCAGCTTTCACGTATACCAGAAGTGTACATGCAGCAACAAATTTTACGCCCTATGTACTAGTATTTAAAAGAATTGCAAGATTTTCCTTGGAGACACCAAAGGATGAAAGATTACGATCCTATTGTGTTAGCAAGATCTTAATAGGTGACTTCAAGAAATGTAAATTGCGGCAGAAAATCAACAAATAAAAATGAATGTACAAACAAAAACAAAATATAATCAATAATTATTGCTTCTAAATGTTGAACAACGAGATTACGTGTGAATAAAGAAAAAAGGGCGTTCCCATAAATTTGAGCGCTTTTATAATAAGCTACTATAGGTTTCAACAGTTTAAGAGGAGAATAATATGTTACTTGAAAAAACTAATGGTAAAATCATACGGAAACACACGGATGAATTAGAATGAGTTCCTCAATAATTATATCCTTGTAAGAAATGTATATTTTACATGTTTTCCAGACAAAGAAAAAAAACCCAATGATGCGGAATGTATTGGATATCTTTATCACAATAGTGCTTGAGGGTTGCGCAGATTAAAACTATGCTAGCCATAGCAACTATAGCATAGAACGACTTAAAACAAACCTCGGAATATACTAAGAACGAATCAACATAACAAAAATTATAAGAGCTGATTGGAAGATTGTGATATGGCTAGATGTGAATGAGTTTGTATTTAAACAAGCACCTACTAAAGGATTAAATAAACCTTAACGATAGTGTATTACACAGTTTGGTTATTCTAACTAAACTTACTATACGGAAATAGACCTTTTGAATTGAAAGATACAGCGATTAACAAACCTTAAAGGGACACTGTGCTGCATAATAAATACTGTGGACATCCATGCAGGGGATAACATTATTACTTTACTCAGCATACGAACGAAAAGACTGAATACTTTTGAAATGATTAGAAGCGTTGCTAAATGATTTTTCGGCTTTGTCACAGAAGATGGTGTCAACGTTATGATCACTAACACCACAATCTGCATACTGATTGAAACGAGTTTACTAAATTAAATGACCAGAATATCCATATTCTTGCAGCAGCATTCAGAGAGATAAATAACACAACAGAACGCCATGAGCATATTGTAAAACAAGTTGCTGATATATTAACTCCAGGACAAGATTTTACTCTTGACCGATACCTAATTCACATATCAGCTTATCTTCTAAGAACTCAGGCTACTTTAGATTACATTATTCGTTTTTATAAGGATCTTAAAAACATCTTGTCTGATTTACAAAGAGGTTAAGCACATCAAGAGCTTTTTCTACAAATATATTTAGAACCATAGCCCGAGATGTAGAGAACCTTGCAGGAAATCTGGAATTTACGGTACCAATAAAGAATTTTGATACTAGTAAAATAAGCACTTTAAGCAAATTAGGTGTGCGCATCAAAAACATAGAACTATGGTGATGTTTCATTGGCCACTCGTAGATCGAACTCCTTGTTTTCTTTAAAGACATCATCCAGTGATGATACCCTAATCTGGAAAAAATGAATCTGCCTACATAAAATCATCGTAACCTTACTCAGCAGTAGCAGCAGACCATCACTCGTATTTACAATGAAAGGAAGTTACGTTAAAACAATGTAATAAAACGGTGAATGGTTAAAGATACTCGGCTATGGCACCGTTAAAAAACCATATTCTATAAAAAAATGCAGAATTCTTATGTTTATATGACCTGGAACAAAAGTATTTAAATACTGTGATACTATGCTCACAAAAAAAACTGAGAGCAGTGGATTTATTTACCTGCTAATAGTTCGAGGTTATTTTCAACACATAATAAAGAACCATTTAACATTACTTGTTTTAATAAAATCATTAAAAAAAAAAAGGTAAAAAGTACTCGTCTTTTACGAATAAATGATCTATGTACATGAAAAACCAACAAGTTGACCTTTATCAGACAGGTAACTAGCTTTTTTTAAGTAATACTACGTTGTGTGCTGATTGTTGTAGATGCTGACGGCCAGGCAACTAGCATTAATGAAGTAACGCTACGTGGTAGGCCACTTGGTGAAAATGCCAATAGCCAGGCAACTAGCTTCTATAAAAAAAAAAAATCGAGTACCGTTATGTTTTGTGCCAGTAAGTGTCAATGCCGACGGCTAAACAGCTAGCTCTTAGTTAACAAACCGAAACTTTAAAACTATGTGTCATGTGTTGGTAGTAGAAATGCTGGCAATCATACGACTGTAGACCCTTTAAACGATAACCAAGTTACTATTCTGAGATAAATGGCCAGTTACTTGCCGTGGGTGTAAATGCTGATTGCTCAGTAGTTAGCTAACCTTTCATCAATTATTTATCCTGTTTCCGCCCCACTGCTATATTTTTAACCCTTTTTGTCAAGTCCTCAGGCTATTGAGCGTAAGCTTTGGCATAAATATATTTATATTACTTTTACGCTGTCTTCGTCGTAACAATGGTTATGTATGATCGGTTATTTAATCCTTAAAGAAGCTCTATTTTGTGAACGAATGTTAAACTCTTATGTTATTACGATCTGGAACAGAAATATTAAAATTTTGTAAAATTATGTTTATACTAAAAACTGAAACTCCATGAATTTATTTACTAGCTAATAGTTCGTGGTTAATAGCAATACCCAATAAAAAAAAATTGAACAGTATCTATTGCAATAAAATAGATCAGCAAAAAAAAATAAAAGGTATAGGTGTTTTACGAATACATAATGAATGTACGGGAAAAACTAACAAACTGACCTTTACCAGTGAACATAAGATGATCACTCAGTTACAATCTACCATTTAAGTAGAAGTCAACTTTAACACAGCTATACTACATGAACCTTTAAACACCACTAATAACTTCCATGACTCTATAAAATGGATTTAATAATTGAACTTTAATAAACAAGCATGGACAGATAAAGAACTTAATGTACAAAATATAATAATTAAAATGAAGAAAATATGAGCCTTTAAGTTAGAGAAAAAAGAATCTTTTCTTTTATTTAATACGTAATGTCATTAAAGCTATTATTATTGTAATTACAATAGTAATAGCCATCAGCAAAGCAAGAAGCAGTTTTAAGAAGACGATGAAACGTAGTATATCGCAAAAATTTAGAATACCTACCAACAATCTACTGAAAGCAAAACGTTCAGTAACCATAAAACAAGATCCAAAAGAAGACGAACCATTTCAACTTTATGTCGATATTGAAGAAAAACAAAAAAAACCGAAATCGAAAACTAGGTCTATAATAAGGACGCAGAGATTGATACTCCCTCACCATATACTTAAAAAATTGAAAATGGACTTATAAATCAATAGTAATTTTGTACTATCCTACTTTCATGCTGCGCGATAAGCCCCAAGAACAAAATAACGATAAAGACTAGAATCAACGTAAACCAACTTTTACATGAAATTATTGAACCATTACAAAATAAAAAAAACATCAAGAAAATGCATATACTTCTGGATTAACAAAGTTATACACACCGAACTATAACCACAAAATACATTAGTGAATAATTTACTGAAAAAACCAATAAATACTAAATATAGTAGAAAAAATTCTGACATTCCCTCTTTTTAGAATAAGATCCACTATTTGTCAAGCAGAGGAGATTTTTTCACCATTGAAAACAATAATAACCGTTGACAAGTAAAAATGATATACCAAACATTAATCCTTAAAGACTTATGTATTTTTTGCCATGGGACATTGAGCAAACTAAAAGAGGAAGAGATTTCTTTACAAATTTTATTCAATTTGTTATCATAAAATTTCGTTATGCCATTAGAGATCAGCAAGGAAGATTATGTAAAGAATGCGTAAAAACATGGATCCTGAAAGAGCTATTTTAGCATTGCAAAATGATAAGCCCAAGTACCACACACAATCCGCTGAAGTAATTGAAAGGAGTGCAAAACACAAATGAAACAAAATGTTGACTCATTCTTTCTGTCAACAGCAAGTCTAGGTAATGACATTTCAAAGACATGTCATTATATGCAATAGACAACGATGTACACAAGCTTCAGAAACAAAGTCACACTTTGCCAATGTCAGCGATTGACAAGAAAAAATTAAAAGTGGCAGAAAATGAACTCGATAACTGAACCCTACCGTTCAACTATATACTTCATACATAAAGGCATACATCACTTAGTTCTAAGATGTTAGTTTTAAGCTTCATAAGATCAATGAGCAAAATAGGATTTAGATAATTATTATCACCATATATTTAAATTATATTTGTAGACATAAACATCAGGAAAAAAATGGCAACTGAAAAAAAAAAAAAAAGATTTGAGTCTTTAAAATCCAAACGCATGTGTTATCTTGTCATAGTTGCNTAAATTAAAATATACTATTAATTCGCCTGGTTACACGTTCATTAGCCAAAATTTTGTTAGTTTATTTACTAATACCAGTAAAACCTTAACTATAAATGCAATAAAACAGTTTTGGCAATTCTTAAATGGTTAAATTAATGTTTCTCTCAATGAATTTTGCAGAGGTGTATCTTCAATTTTAAATTTAATTTTTTTTCAAGACAACAACAAAAAGTATAACCAAGTTTTTGGCTTTTCAATAAGCAGTCCCTGTAGTCTAGTGCTGTATGATCCTCTATTGCGTTTGCTTGAAATTTCATGCTTAGAGAAGTTATTTTTTGATGTTTCACTGTAAGTGCGGTATGTGGATAATATTTTTATACGTGCTTCTACTAAATATATTAACTACACTAGAATTTTTTTTTTATAGCTTTCGTCCAAAATAACAATTTACTATTGAGACATTTGCAAAAACAACAGCATTTGTTTCTTAAAGAAGCTAATATTCTTAATGAAGCTCCGTTTGGATGTTCCACTGTACGTGCGGTATGTGGATATTATCCTCATATGTGTGCCAACTTAATACATTTTCTATACTAAAAACCTTTGTAACAGCTAGTGTCTGGAATAACAATTAACAGTTAGGACATGCAACGACAACAGCATTAGTTTCCTAGATTTAATAATTATAATGCAACAAATTAACACAGTACTAACTAAGTAGTACCAAAAATCCGCACGTTCCATCCGATACTTAAATTTTTTCTCCCACCATCCAATTCAACATAGAATAGGTATTATTTAAACATGAGAAAACTTTTATATTAATTTAGCAGACACTTAATCTTATAACGATAATAGTAGTTTGACAGGAAGTCGTGTCATGGTTCCCTAGGGAATCAGAAACTGAGTCACCCTTTTTAGAAGCAGGCGTAGGGACTTTTTTTTCGAGTCAAGAAAAGGGAAAGTATTACTTTCTGTTTTCCTTAACGTTCAAGAAAAAGTATTAGCAATTAACTTAATTACAATTCAAACTATTGCGGGATGTTAATTGAATTATTTATGCGATGCAAAACAAGAGTCACTCTGTAAATTGTGAGCTTGCAAATTTGAATGGTAAAAAACGGATAATTCCTTGAAGGTTACTAATGTTGTGTACCAGGTTTGTTATAGTTAACATGTAATGTAGATGTTTGCCAAGTGTGTAGCGTGTACTGGTTGCTTGTGACGATTATGGTTTTTAATAATTTTTTTGCTTATTCCTATGAATTAAATCTAAGCTTTCCTACTGTCGTACTTTATGTCAATCTAAAATTATATTAGCATTTAATATTTCAGTTTAACTGTTCCCAGTTGAACTTTTGTATTTACGGTTGCAAAGATATATTTTGTGTTGCATTCCCAGTCAGCATAGGCTAGCGGGCATGTACATAAATCATCATTGTACTCCAGGTATTAGTAACTTGCAGATGATTCACCTCTTTTCAAATGCCCGTTGATCTTTACACAAGTGCCTTAAAAAAACATTCCTAGGAAATGTGCAGGGAAAGAAAATTTGTTTGTCATTTGAGTCTATTGACATTACAGTACTTATCAAAATTTAAATTGTAGAGAATTTTCTTATTACTTATAAATTTTTGTACCCGATAAGGGCTGGGACATTGTCCAAACGGCCGAAACGTCACTTGTTTTTTTAACGAATACAAAATTGAATAGTAATATTATTAGACGATATTTGAGTTATAATGATAACAATTATAATTGAAATTAAAACAATAAACAAAGTAAAAGTAGGAATAACAATAAACATAACTATACTAATGTTGAAGTAATAATAATAATAATGAGGACAATGACGATCACTATAGTTCAAAATTAAAATAAAAGTAATAAAAAAAAAAAATTAATCACGATGTAGAAAATAATGATCACAAAAAAATAGTTGTAATAAAGCTGATAAAAATGGTTATACTAAAAATTATAATCATAACAATGATAGCAATGTTAAGGACAATAATCATTATTATGATAATATTCATGATAATAATGGTATTACTATTAATCAAAAGAAAATTATCATAATACTAATAATATTAGCGATGATCACATTAATATTATTAAGAATAAAGGTTATGACAATAATAATAAAAATAACAACAATTATCATAAAAATAATAGAAAGTTAAATAAGAACAATAATAGTAGGGAAATAGATAAAAATAATGATCATGATAACAATATTGATAAAAATGGTACTGTCAAAAATGTAAATGAGCACAATGATAATAATAGTGGTATTAACAATGTTAATAATATAAGATATTATGATAAATCTTATAAAAATAATAATAATACTGATAATGATAATAATGAGTAAAACGACTATAATAGTAACACGAATTATATGGATGGTTATATTAATAATTATGGTAATAATATGTATGACAGTAAAAATGTTTTAAATTATAAAGATACTAATGGTGATAGTCATGATAATAAGGTTAATAATAACGATAATAATAATGATAATTATGTTGATAACAAAGAGAACTAAAAGGTTAATTATAATATTAATCATAAACTAAATGCGTTTACGTTTACCTGCAATCCTATGTAAATAAGGCATTGAAAAATTTATGAGTCATCAAACTAAATGTCTACATTATTTTGTAGTTTTAAGTGCGTACAAGAAGCGTGTTTTATAGTTTTTTAAACTATTATTTTTATTTTATACTTTGATGTCTTATAGACGGTCGACCCTCCCATAGGTCCATATAGAAGGGAAGGCTTGTAACAATAAAATTGCGTCCGTTGCCCAAACGAGATTCTAGTGGCATAATGTTTTTACTACTTTCGCACCATTCATCCCTCGGTGCGTATTCTTCATTGGCTTAGGTGAGACTTGTTGTGTTTCAATTAAGATTTAAGTCACGTGACTATTTTTTCATATTTCTGACAGCAAACCGTTTTATTTGATACCCATGTCATGGGGGTGGGTTTCAAACAACGAGTCCACGAGCTCGAGAAGGCCACCATATTAGAATTTTTATGACGTTTCTTGGCTTGTCCTGTATTGTCATCAGAACTCAAAGTGTGTGCCAAATTGTTTTCTAATCGAAGACTAAAAAGTGGGTCAATTTAAGATTTCAAGATCTTTTTACATAAATAGTTAGGTACAAGTAAAGCTAATTAAAGCTTGTGAAAAAGATATGAATGATTATAATCATAATAATGTTGATAATAATAATGATACTTATCATTAAAANTTTTAAATAATAAATTAATTTATTAATTATTACGAATTACAATTCATTACTCCCTCCGGGATAAAATTTTAAGACTCTTGAAAGAGTCATACTTAACGAAAGTCATCACCTAACATGGCTGACTGTGTACTTCATGGCTCTTAGAAGTGTCAAGTAACAACCAAAGCGAGGTTCGATGCCTAAACACAAGACGTCAGCAAGTACTGGCACCATAACAAGTAAGACAAAAAAGTTTAACGAAAATTTCGTGCAAAGTGCATTTCTTTAAATGGCATTCTAGTTCGTAGCCTGTTGCCGTTAAGCAAGTGCAAACATTATTAACTAATTTTAAAAGTGTGACCAGACGCTCCATCGTTTCTCTGTTTTTCTGAATACAACTTATATAAGATAGATTAAAATAAAAACTATTGAAGGAAGTTTTAGATATTATCCAATGAATAAATATAAACCCAACAGAAAACAAAAGTTTGAGTCAACTGAATTAATAATTAAAGATGAATTGCCAGTATTTAAGGCCAGTGTTTAAGTTTCTAGCGGAAATAAAAGTAAGTTTATATGTATATTTTGTACTACTTTTTCTTTCTTTTTTTTTTTTTTTAATTAACGAATGGTTGGATTATATGCTGTCCCACCATATATTTAAATTATATTTGTAGACATAAACATCAGGAAAAAAATGGCAACTGAAAAAAAAAAAAAAAGATTTGAGTCTTTAAAATCCAAACGCATGTGTTATCTTGTCATAGTTGCACGTTACATTATTGTTTAATCTTTTTTTCCTGAAATATTGAGCTTTAGCATGTATTAACATTATTCATTTCATTTTATTGTAAATTTTCAAATATTTTGGCAAAGCATAATAAGTAATGATTGTATACATTTATGTATCCCCTATCCATCATCAAATAGTTTTGTAAACCTTATTTTATTTCCATATTTCGATTTCAAATATAACATACAAATCATTTAAATTATAGACAGCAGGCAATACACAACTGCAGTACACATACATATACAGTATTCATTGATAATCCTCATAACACTCATCTACTTTCGATTGCAAAGTTACATACATAATGGACAGCCAAAACCATAAGATCTCGGAAGCAATGGCTCATAGAACCCAACTTAGTATACTGCTGCAGGGGGATTACAGCCAGCTCATGGTAAAAAAGATTCTGATGAACTTCGGAATAGTGCGATTCATAGAACAGAAACTCTGTGCTATGGGCTACTCATGGTATGAGGTGGTGTTTCGTTCACCACCGGAGGCAGACACCACGATAAATAGTTTGAAAGCAGTCTTGGCACTGCAGGAGCTATGTGACTCATTATCGTGTTTGCCAGATAATGTGAGGAATCAGAAAAATCAATCATCAGTACAAGAAGAAAAAGCATCCATTAAGCAACAGCCACTTGTATCTGGACCATTACAGTCTAGATAAGATGAAAATACTGCAATGAAGGCATGTGGCAAAGATAAAGAAATACTTATTTTTTACTTCGTACTAGTAAAACGTACAAAAAGGGAATCTTATTTACTAATAAAGAGACGTTATAATACTAAGTACTTGACAAAGTTCCTTAAATATCCGTACGGTATGCAAAATATTTATTTTTCAGTAAAATCTCAAGACGGAAAAAACATGGTACCTGTGCATATAAAATATGGTACGGATGTTGAAGCTAAAGAAATGCGAAAAATAGTTGCACATTGCATCACAACTCAACAAAAGAGGCCTAAACGATATGGCCAATATAATAAAAAAAACAACTTCAACGAATACTCCTCTAGTTGTAGACACTACTGGCAGCACGACTGAGAAGTTACTACCAGGGCTAATGATGAAAGTACTAGTCGTAATTACAACTAATAAGTGAACAAAATATTTAATGACTTCTTGCTCACTTAATAATATTAGTTATATAAAATTTCATGCCTCAAGAGATGATAGTAAGGACTTATACATGGCATTTGCTACGTATTGCACCGTCGAAACAAACATAAGGGCAAACAAAAAAACTTTAAAATTATGGAGTTCAGTATGCTTATAATGGAAGGACCTGTAACTTAAACCAAAGCACAGCAATACCTGCAACTTGCGAGAATCTCGTATACAAATGCGATGTATATTTGCATATTTTATTTTGTTGTGTCAAAATTAAAATGAAGATGAAATGTAATATTTATACTAAAAATTTTAGCCTTATCAAATATGACTAGTACAACGATATGTGTTGTAGGACAGGTTACGATACCAGCCTTGGATGTTTACGCGGCCTAACGTTGAGAGGTAACTCAATTCAGAGCACATTGAAAAAAAAGACAGTCAACAAAGGTGAAAAAAAAAAAAAGAATAAAACCTTTTTTTGTATAAAAGTAAGAAAATACTTCAACTTTAAACTAACATAGCTATCATCAAACCTGTTTCCATAATTTTAATATCCAATGCCCAAGCCTTTCACCCGATGTGAATCATATTTTCAACAATTTAATAAGAAAAAAAAAACAGAGACGAACAAACGAACACATATATTTATATTTATTGAAACAAATTTTTTATTTATAATGCTTATATACGTTAATGATTATTGCCTACAAATTTTTATTAATAGGGTTGAACTAACGGTAAGGAGAAATACATAGTAAATAGTGAAAAAATAGTAGTTTTCCTACGAGTTTAAAAAGTCTCTGTTTGCGAACCGAGAGGTTTGCGGCCCGAGCCGAAGGCGAGGGACGTAAGGAGGTTCGTAAAGGAGACTTTTCGAACGAGTTCCGGAAAACTGCTTTTTCGCCCGAGGAAGTACCAGCCTCCCAAAACCACCCGAGGGCGGAAATAGTAGTTTTCCTACGAGTTTGAAAAGTCTTTGTTTGCGAACCGAGAGGTTT
>NW_019379620.1:507068-520463 GCF_000648655.2 Copidosoma floridanum | reverse complement strand
TAAAATAATAAAAGTTATAACAATAACAGTAATAGTGATAACACTAACTGTTATAACAATGATAAGAATAATAATGATAATTATGATCGTTATTAAAACAATTATAATGACAATAGTGATACTATTAACTGCGCAAAAAAAATATAATGATAATCACTGTAGACGTACTAAGAATATTAATAGAAAACGTCGTACTTATGACATTTTTAGTGATATTAACTGTAAATATAATGGGAAAAACAAATAATAATGAAAATATTGATGATGATATTGATAACGATGATAATTACAATAATAATAATGATAACAATATTAATAATATTAACAGTAAGAATAATAATGATAATAATATTAATAAACATTATGATTTTTTGGGCTAAGGCAGTCAGCCTTTAAGGGCCCTGCTTTTCATTGGCAAATGGAGGCAAGCTTTCCGTCGATATAAGGCTTCAAGGTGCTGTGGCGGTCAAAGCTTGTACCTGCAGGTGGTTAGAATGAAATGAAATAGTTTATGTGGACCAAAATGCTAAAAAGAAAACCTCGTCGAAGAATCTAGGGTTAGTTCCCAAATGAGACCAAATATGGATGACGCTAATGAAAATAACGTACCTCAAGCAGTAACCTCTTAAAGAAAGTCCGCCACCAGTTCTGACCCGGTAAAAGCCCGGGTGACTGGTGTTGGCCTTACAGATTCTAGGAGAGGCCACAAAGGCGCTCACTACGAAAGTGCTATGCCTTCTAACATCTGAAAGCAAATGACAACTGGTGGTTGGTTGAGCAATTGGACCAACGAACCACACAATATAGACAAGAATAGCCAGAATAAACATTAGCTGGCACTGGCTAAATCAACGGTAGTCGCTCACGTACAGAGAAACTTAAGTAAAACAGAAAAAGAGGAAGAAAAAGTACTAGGTAGGATGACAGAAGTTTTAAAACGTATTTAAAATGCAATTGCTAGGCAGCCAAACGTCAGCAGCATAGTCAAGGAAGCCAGAATTCACCTTAAAAAAAATCTGTGGCTCTTAAAGGACCTCAAAGGCCGCCGTCAGAAGACTGTAAATAAGATGTTTAAGTTGAAAATATCTTTGCCAGCTCGTAAAATAAGGCAACCTCCAAAAAAAAGAAAGAGATGATGGCACTACCAAGGATTGGAGCGTATCAAAAAAAAAAAAAATCAGAACAACAACGACGACGAGCTGTGGAGGGAAGTCTTAAACGAAAGAAAGCAGGCACTTGCAAACCACAATAAGTAATTTGCCGCTGGAAAGATGCCGGTAGGTAGTACACCGCCTTCAACAAAAATGAGCCACAAAAGAGAATAAAGAAGTGAAGGAAGGCAAAGAAAATAAACAAGGCCATCCTCGTGAAACCAGCAGAAAAAAAGTCATACGTGAAAGTACTGAAAGCATTTTGTAACACTGTTGATCCGAAAAACTGTGGCGCAAAATATACCAGAATACGCATCACAGAGGCTGGTTGTATTCTGACGAAGCTTGCCAAAAGCACTAAAAAAATTAAGAAGTTGATGCAGGCAATCTCACTGGGTGTCGGTACCACAGAGAAGATACAGTCAAGGAGACTCAGAGTTACCTTAAAGGTATTGGACTTAGAGGCAGTCACCGATAAAGTGAAAGTTATAGCAGCTATCCAAAGCGCTGCTAGAACCGAAGAAGACCCAGGCGATATTAAAGTGGCTATGCTACAGCCAAATCAATGGCAGAAGAAAGTGGCGCTGGCTAAAATGGATGACGCTTTGTCCCTTTTAGGGAAAGGGACGATATCAGAAGGATGGATCTAATGCCAACTAAGGTGCAGGATCTTTGTGCAGCGATGCTACAGGTACCTGAGGTATCGGCACACAAGATACGACTGTAGAGGCCTGGATCCATCAGGCCTTTGCTAAAGATGCGAGAAGGACAAATACATCGTAAGGACTGCAAAGCCAAACCACAATGTGTCCTATGCAGTGAACTGGCGCAGGTAGAAAAGAGCACTAATCGTGTGTCTGGGTCTAGAGCGTGCAGGGCCATAAGAAAGGTCCTAGGCCAAACATAAAAGGAACGTAACATAATGCCCAGAGTTTTTAAAGAAAGAATCAATAAAGCAATAAACGCAAATGTACTTTTGCCACAGATATCATGTTGATGAGAAGTAGACGTATCGCTCATGAGCAAGTAGAACAAGAACAATAAGCTGCCTTAGTGGCTTAGCAACGCAACCAATATGTAAGCCATTTCAGTTACTGGACCAGACAGAATGCGCTAAGATGCAAGCAAATCAGAAAGACATTTTGTCTGGTTAAAAAGTGAAGGCATCACATATGTCAACTGCTACTTATCATTAAACACTTGTATCGAGAAAAACAGAAGAAGAATAAATTACCTCAAAGATACCATCAGGGATGGCATAAAAGGCGATATTATAGTCACTGGAGATCTTAATACAATAGCAGTGGAAAAGAGAATGTCTTCTACAAATTCTAAGGGCCGGGTGGTCCTAGATATGGTGGCAAGGCAAGGATAAGTTATGTTAAATATAGAACACAATGACTTGTTGAAGGCCGGGATTTAGTAAATCAATACCAGACTTTACACTGGCCTTGAAGAGCCTTGCGCCAAAAGTAATGGAATAGCAGGTTATCGAGGACGAAAATGGCAGCAGTTCACAACATATCGTCTTCAAAATCAACGATACAATAGTTAGAAGAGGCGTAGCACGCAAAACAGGATGGAATGTTAAGAAGCTGGACACAGAACGACTATTAAAAAAAGTTGAGAATGGCATCGCTGCCATCCAAAATGATAAACAAAACCTGAACACAGCAGAAGAAGTACAGAAACTCACCCACGCAGTCATGCAACTTCTAAAAACCGCTTGCGAGGCCTCTATGCCCAGAAAAAAAAGATGGAACGGCAAGCGCTTAACTTGCTGGTGGAACAAGGAAATTGCAGAACTGAGGCACCAATGTCTCAAATATAGGCACCTCTGTCAAAGGGCCAGAAACAGACTAGACGCTTGCCAAAGGTACTCTGAGAACCAGCTTACAAAAAAGACGATGCGAGTTGCTATTAAAAACAGCAAAAAGCAGTGTCGGCAGACTCCGTGCCGGATCGTAAATAACAACTCCTGGGGCAGAGCATACCAAATAATGATAAAGAAACTGGAAAGACTGGCACAAGCTTCAAACAAAGTCGCGGATACCATGAGGCATATCGTAAAGATGCTATTTTGGGGCTTATGGAAGAAGTACCTTTATTAACCCAAAAAAACTGGAGCTAGCAGCCGTATCGCTTAAAAATAGAAGAGCGTTAAGACCCAATGGTTTACCAGCAAAAGTAATTGAGACAGTCGTGGCAAAAGACCCACAGCTGCTCTTTAACCTATACAATGCATGTTAGCAGAAGGAGTTATTTCCACGCCCCTGAAAAAACGCATGGCTGGTACTGATCGATAAAGGCAAGGGGGAGCCTAACTTTTTGTCATTTTTGAGGCCGTCATGCATGCTGAATATGCTCGATAAGTTATACAATAAAGTTCTTAAGGCCCGTCTTTTACAGGCCATACAAAACGCGGGAGACTTATCTGACAGGCAGGACTAATTCAGATAAGGAAGGTCTATTAAAGGAGCAGTAGAAGAAATAGTGAAAGCAGTTTAAAGCATATGCCATGGATTAATACGACTCGTTCTTTCAGTGACTTTGGATGTAAAGGACGCTTTTAACTTAGCAAGATAGAAGGACATGCTTAACGCTCTAAAACACATATTTAAAACACCAGACTATCTCTTAAGAGTATTGAGATATTATCTGAAGGACTGCTCTTTATTGTATCCGACAATACAGGGCAAAAAAAAGAAAAAATTAACTGCAGGGGCATTCCAGAAATCAATACTTGGATCCAATTACTAGAATGTGTTAAACTATTAACTGCTTCGCTAGAAAATGCTGGAGGAGGCGCTCTTGATGGGATACGTAGACGACGCTGCTGAAGTGATTGTTGAGCGCATTACAGAACTAGTCCAGATAGGGCTTAACTGGGCTATGCAGAGAGTGACTTTATGGATGGAGAGCTATGGACTTGAAGTTAAGGCATGGAAGACGCATATGGTAGTATTGACTCGGAAAGAGATAGATACCACCTTCTTCCTTAAGGTACAAGAAGATGGAGAAGTCATGACAAAGGATGCCGTAAAATACCAAGGGGTAACGCTGGATAGAAAACTCACATTTAAGAGCCACCTCAGGTAAGCAGTGGACAAGGCGGTGGAAAGAATAGTGGCAAGAAGCCGAGTCATGCCGAATGTTAGAGGCCCGAAACTTGCAAAGCTTAGGCTTCTTATGTCTACGGCTCAGTATATTATCTTGTACGGGGCAAAGACATGCGGAGATAATATAAACATTGAATAGAAGAGAGTGAGGATTACCTAAGCATTGAGAATAGGTGCCTGCGCTTGTCACACAGTCTAGGAGTCTGCGAAAGTCGTGATAGCAGGCGGAACCATCATCGACCTCCCTGAGAGGGAAAGACGATTTAAGCACCTTACGAAGCAGAACTTTGGAAGAATGGAGGCCAAGAAAAACGCCCGGGAAATTGGCTGGAAACGCTGGCATCACAGATAACTAAAGAAAACTAGCGGTAGATTGACGGCACGCCTGATAAAAGATGTCAAGGAATGGACTGACTGAAAACATGAGGAAGTAGATGACTATCTCACCAATTCGTCTCAAATTACGAGCAACTCTGCTCGTATCTCAACAGAATGCAGAAAACACAGATGGCTGCTTAGAGGTACTGTGGCTACGATAAAGATGACGCAAAAGATTCGCTCTCTGACTGCACAAGTGGCAAGCTGAACGAATCGTGCTGCAAGACAGGATCAGAACTTTTAATCCCGACAACGTCATAGACGAAATGCTATTCAACGAAAAAAGATAGACTGCCTTAGCCCAAAACATACATACAGTTCTCCAAGCCAAAAGCGAGGACGTTTTTCTAGACAACTGAGTGGAGGTGGTGGGATCGTGGATACGAAGCAATCGTGAGAGGGTGGGATAGTTTTCTTGCTGCGGTGCTCGGAAAATCCGGTGGGGGAGGTGGCGGGGCCTTAGAGATGGAGCCGCCTGTGCGTGGCCATGGGATGGTGGGAGTGCGGAAAAGGGGCCTGCGTGGATGCTTAAGCGCGTGGACACTTTTTTAAACCACTCTGCTCTATTACCCTTCTACCGATGAGCGGCAGCTGCATGGTGGCCGATACTTTTGGGTGCTCTGCTTCTGCTGCTCCCTTTTTTTTTTTTTTTTCTCGGGGCTGGGCTTTTGAGCAGGACCTAGGGAGATGAAAGGCCTAGAAAAATTTCCGGGAAATCACCTGGAAATGCTGACAACAAAGATGGCAAGAGAAAACTAGGAGTAGATGGACGGCACGCCTCATAAAAGATGTCAAGGAATGGACTGAGCAAAAACACGGGGAAGTTTATTACAACCCTACCCAATTCCTCTTAAATCACAGGTATTTCCACTTGTACCTTAGTAAGATGCGAAAAATATACATGGCTGCTTGCAACAACTGCGGCTACGACATATATGACGCAGAACATTCGTTCTTTGACTGCATCAATTTGCAAGCCGAACAAAACGTGCTGCAGGAAAGAATCGGAACTTTTAATCACGACAACGCTATAGATAAAATGCTACTTGACGAAAAAAGGTGAACTGCAGTATTCCCAATTCATACATACAGTTCTCCAGGCCAAAAAGAAGGATGGTTCTCTGGATGACTAAGTGAAGGTGGTGCGAGCGTGGATCTGGTACCATAAAGAGGGCGAGGGGTAGTATTTCTGCTGCGGCACCTGAGAGGCTCAGGGCGTGGTGGTGGTAGGGCCTTCCGGAAGGGGACGCTCGCACGTGGCCTCAGGGTAGTTAGTATGCGGAATGGGGGACTGCGTGGATGTTTGATTGCGTAAAAACTTCCTTCAACCGCTTCGCTCTATCACCTTTCTACCGATGAGTGGCTGCGAACTGGCAGCCCATGCTTTCGAGTGCTTCGCTTTCTCTGGGCTTTTAGGGTGTGGCCAAGTGGTGGTTGATGTGCGGTATTGGAGCTTGCTTGGGTGCTGGAATGCTAACAGGCTTCTAAGGGCTGCTTCGCTACGTCACCTTCCTATCAATCATATAATTATAATCATTATGACAATTATAATAATAGTAACAGTAACGGTGATAAAATTAACGATGGTTTGAAAAATAATGATAATCATGTTACTAAAGATGATGTGAAAGATAATGAATATAACGAAACAAACAGAATTTATAAGAACTTTAAGAAAATTTGTTATAAAAATATAAATAATAATAATAATGACTATGATGATGATTGTTATAATCGTAATGATGTTGATAATAATAACAATATTTATAATTATAATAAAGAAAATAATACTTGTCATAATGTTCGACATTACAATGATAGTTGAATAAGTGAATGAAATAAGATGTAGACGATTACATCAATGGCGACTATAACGATAATAATAATAATAACGACGATATTATTGATATCATCAATTACACAACGATACCCAGAATTATAATGATAAAAATGTCAAAAAAAGTATAAATAAGTATGATGAAAAAAATATCATTAATATTTATATGCATAAATATAGTAATTATTATGATAATCATAACAACGTTGGTGATAATGATTATAAACATTATAAAAATAATGCTTATTTGAAAATTAATATTGATAGTGATGATTATCATCATGACTGTTTAAATTGTGAACATAATAACGATAATAATAAGATTAAATACATCCATTATGATACAGATAGTAACAATGATAATAAAAAATAAGAAAAACATTGATTATTGTTTTGATATTGACGCCAATAATAAAATTAACTATTATGATGTAACAATAGTTACGTTTACATGAAAGCTTATAATTAAAAAAATAAAGATAACAATGATGATAATATACTTATAGTAATAACGTTAGTTATAATAGTCATGATGATAATTTTAATAAAGTCTTCGACTGTGTAGTCTGCGGCCTATAAAAGTATATAAAAGTATATGAAAGTTAATAGGTTGGTTGAAAGAGAAAGAGTTTGGTGGTGGCCATGAAAGTGGCAAGAGGGAAGAAGGGAAATTGTGGCAGCAGTTTTGTGCACGCCTTTTACTTTTGGCTGTTTGGCCCTTTTCTTACTTTCTGGAGGTCTTTGGCTTTGTTAGAGTCTGCGTAGTTGCCTGATCAAGATAACCTTTTTAAACATGTTTTTTTTACCTTTTGTGCAAAGTTTAAGTGTATTCATTGAGTACTTCTGCTTGTAACCGGAAGTAAAGACTTTTTGTGTGTGCAAGAACTTGTGTTGTCGATCTGCCTCCTACCCCCAGCCTCTTCCTAGTTCAGCAAGCTTTGCTTTACTGCTGCAATTTTAAATATAGTCCTGTAATCTGAACCTTGGGCGCACAACTAGACGTTAAGTGCATAAAGAATTGCGTAATTTGGCACTTGTAATTTGAGACTCAAGTGCCTTTTCTTGTACTTAATTTTTCGCTGATCTGCACCTTTTTAACCTCCCTGACAATGATAGAAGGTAGCATGTCTGATCTGAATTCACATTCTTCTGCTGATCAAGTAGTAGTCAATGACGGTCATCCGAATTAGCCGAAAGAGCTCTCTTTGGCTACCTGAATAAGTTGCAGCACGGGACAATGCTCACCAAAGAGCTTTGAGTCCTGCCAGCTTTCAGCATTCAAAATGTCATTACGTTGGACACGAATTGCAATTTGATTAATTACAATTAAGCTTAAGTGCTGCGCAACAGATACCTACAATGACTTTTTCACTTTTTTTCTATCTATTATACTTATATCTCTCGACCACTCGTTGCAACGCTGCTTCTCTGTGGCAGTTACGCGTGGGTACCCCACTGTTACTTACACGAGACCCAATTTTACCTTTCAGAGACATGGAATCACTAGATGCTTAACCTGCCTTGAGCAAGGCAATCGAAAGCTCACCAACGACCATTTGGAATATCCCACCTAATACATGAAGTAAGGGGTTCGTTTTTAGCCTACTTGAGCTCCTTGGAGGCTATTGGGCGAGCTTTACTGGTTATGACCTCAAGTTGCTGTCAGATGACACCATGTGAAAGGAGTCCTACTTCGCTGACAGCAAGTATCTCAAGGTGGAAACCCCCTGTGTTGAAGCAAGGGGGCAGCTATTTGATGAAAACGCTCGATTTGCCCATATCTACCAGCCAGCTTCTGAGTCTTATTCTATGCGGGAGATCTCCAAACTGCCAAAGATCACCCTACTTACCTTTGATGGACAAGGAGAGAAGTAGAACGCGTTCAGAGACTTATTGAAATACCTTATTCATGGCAATGAGTTGTTGTTACCTATGGATAAGCTGTATTACCTCGAAACGAGTGTGCTTTGAGAGGCCAAGTTGGCACTTAACAGCCTGCAAATGACTAGTCCAAACTACAGTGTTGCTTGGTCTACTTTAAAGTCACGCTACAACTACAGACATCAGTTGGCTCAGGAACATCTCAAATTGCTCAGTTCTTTGTGCTCCTTCAGAGAAGATTCAGCCACAGGACTCTAAACTTTACTTGATGACCTGGAGTGGCATCATAGTCAGCTAAGAGCCCTTGAACACCCCGTTGATTAATGGGACGATTGGTTTGTCTCTCTCTTTGCTGACGTTATTTATAGAACGACCAAGTGAGAGAAGGAAGCAGAGCTTGATACTCTCGACAAAGAGTCACAAACGACTGGGTATGTGCACAGTACATTCAAAACCTTGACTGACTTTTTACGACGTCAGTGTTGAATGCTTTCCTCCCTAGCTCCAAATAAAGTACCCAAGCTAACAGCGGCTCATCAGAAAAGAGATAGCGGTCTGAATATGACTTCTCGTTCATTGCGCATAGTAGCTGCTACCACTACTAAAGCAGGCCACTGCGCAGCATGCAAGGGCTATTACTATATTGGTCACTGTTTCATATATAGGCAGATGCCACCAAAGGATCAACAGCGCCTGATCACCCAAAGGCGCCTGTGCTACAACCTCCTTCGAGAGGGACACTCAGTCAGCCACTACCCTTCTTCAATGACGTGTTAGGCATGTGGAACACAAAATCACACTACAGTTCATGATGCTTCGAGAAAGCGCCCCATCTTCTTGTCAATCTTAGACGTGCAGGCCAAGCTACGAAAGCTAGATCCACGGAACTTATGCTCTTCTGACTTAGGTAAAACGGAATCATCCTTACCAGGCCTCTAGCCCACGGCAATAGTCACGCTCAGCAGCCCAGAAAAACAACAGGGAAAGCTCGAGCTCTGCTCAACCCGTGGTTAGAGTCCATGTTTGCCAGCTTGTCTACAGCTTGCAAGTATGATAACACCTTGGTAAGCTCCTCTATTGGTGTCGTAGAAGTGTCTGGAAGTATGATCAGCTGCTCCGCCACCTACACTCAATTCAGGATTGTTGTTGGTGAAAGTGGTTGATGTGTTAACGTGTTCGCCTACGCACTACAGTAAATTAATTTAACAACACTGTTTTAGGAGCCAGGTGTCGATCTTTGTTCATAATTTGTTGGCCTCAAGCTGACCAATCCAGTATTTTTAATGCCTCGAAAGGTGGAGCTAGTTCTTGGCGCTAACACCTAAAACAAGGTTCTCCCCCCTGGCTTCATCTTCCATGGCAGCCTCCTGGCTTGGAGGACCATTTTTGACTGGACTATTAATAGAGCGTACAGCAAATCCTTCTCCCCGATGACTGGGACCCTGAGTACATTACTTAGTGATCAAAATACTTGCTGCAAACGGCTTCTTAGGCTCATGCAGCGCTACTGGGCTATTGAGGACAATTTACAAAGTGTAAGAATCTTCCTAGTCAACGCTGAGTGCAAGGACTGCTACGCCAAACACCACACCCGATCCATGACTGGCCGGTACGTCATCCCACTGTCTATCAAGGCTGGTCGACTCGATCTCCTCGGTAACAGCTTGGATCAGGCCGGACTGGTCTTGGCCTTTGTGCATAGACGAATGAGAAGCAACTTGACCCTTTGCAGACACTACTCTGCTTTTATGTCCAAGTATCTTACGCTGGGCTATATGCGTCCTATTTCACCTAAGAAAATCAAGACTTAATCTCGTAAGATCAATTACATACCTCATCATGCCATTTGGTAACGCAGTGGCAGTAGAAAGTAACTGCACATGGTGTTCAATGCGTCTACCCATAATTCAACAGGCTGCAGCTAAAACGACTTTTTCACTCGGGCTTGAAGTTGCAAAATAATATTTCAAGCGTTATCTACTGATAGAGATAACATAGGAATGCATTCTGTGCAGACATCAAAATAATGTTCCGTCAAATCCAAGTGAGAGAGGACGAGCACTTTTAGCGAATTTTATGGAGGCACGGAGAGAATGAAACAAAGATTCACTATACTCTCCTCACAGTTACATATGGTGATAAAAGCTTCCCTTAGCATTAAAGACGTTGCTGCAGTTGTGTGAAGACGAAGGAGAAGCTTTCCCCGAGGCGATCGGTGAGTGATCCTCACCGGTGGTGTTAGTGAAAAGTCGGTGAGAACCTGAAGGGATCAGATCATCCAGGTACTCAGGGTGGGCGGTTTGCCTACAGTCGTAGTCGAAGATTTGCCTACCAACGACCTACTCGGTCCAAGCTGCATGTTATTCAACACCAATGGGTCCATCAGAGAATTGGGCCTCACCTAAAACCCCAAGGGTAGGTGTCATTTTGCCGACACGTTATTTGCAGGTGTGGTAATGTGCCAAAAACAATATATTCCGATTGTGAAAAAACTAATGCAAATTCTGCAGAACTTTATTTTATAATGGTTTCATAAAACCGATTAATAAGTTGTGGAAAAATAAATAGCAGAATACTTGTTTGCCAAAAAAAAATTTGCCGAATATAATCAGAAAATACGTCTGAACTTTCGCTGTCGGCTCAATATTATTCGGCAAATTCAGATTCTGCAAAAGTATGAGTTGGTGCAAGAGGCTTAATATTTTTGCTGGAAGCTGTAAGCCAAGGATTTTCACAGTAGACACACTATTTACAGAGTAAGTATACCATTTTTTTTCCGTTTTTTCCAATGTTCTTTTGAAAAAATTTTTGTCAGTTATAGATTATAGCAATTATCAAAGCAATTTCGTCTGCTTATTATAAATTGGTGTATTACATGTTTGTTCCCGTTTGCATTAAAGGATAACTTTTTTTTTGTAACACTTTAATGTAGTTTTATAATTTCAGAATGTACGTGTCTTCGATTTTACTACGAAGTATTGATAGGAATGATATAAATAGGGGCCAATGACGATAGCAATGTGTGTGTGTGTATGAACATGGCAACACAATAATTAATACACATATTTAAATGTATAATGTACAGCAATAAATGTAACAAAAATAAGGTGAGAGGGAAAGAGTAACAGAGTAATGCACATCTGTTATATACGCTGTTCCACATGGCAGTAAAAAATTTTTTAAAATGTAATTTATGGTTTATAGTACTGTTTGTGTAATAAATCAACAATGATAACGTAATTGATAAATAAGACATGTACAATCTTGTTTATTTTTAAAAATAAAATTTAGTAATATTCTTCAACCATAGCTTTATCCATACTTTTATTGTTTTAGAAAATTGACTTAGCAATAAATGGACCGACTACAAACACTACTTGCCCCCACTTTGCCTACAGTTTTTGGAAGATAATTTATAGCCAGAAGTTGTGGCAATTTTGAGAATCAATGAATAAGGTGAAAAATTTGGGTCCAATCGATCTACGTTATGAAAATGAGTGTACCTACATACATAAGTTTCATTACTTGTTTGGAATCACACACGCACACACATACAAGCATATATCATTATAAAATAACCTAAGCCCAAGACCCCTGACGTATGTAGTTTATTGCTTATTAAGGATATTTTAACCTTCAACTACTAGAATGCAGCTCTTCCTAATGTAAATGAAATTTTGAAACAACAGAACAGGAACATTCGAAGCTCATAAATAATAGCGTTAAATTAATATAGAAATAAATTTTTTTAATTTGTACCTATATCCTTATAAAATGAAACAAAAATTTACCTAAGCTAGGCATAATGCACTACTAGCTAAGCTCCCGTTACAGCCAAGGTACGGTTTTCGATCGGGCTTCTTCCGATTGTTTGTTGCTCTGCAGTGTATACAGATGTGTTGGAGCTTTTGTAAAAAAGAGGGAGATCGTCATAGTGGGCGGGTAATATGTACCGATACAACAGTCATCCAGCATATTTACTGCACTAAAATGATAAAAATGTATCAATAACTAATTAAAAAAATGACTCTTTTAATAATTATATAATCTATTAAAAAAAAGCACAAAAATATCAAACCTATAGTAAAAATTTACGTAAACCTATAAGACGTATAATAAATACTCGTAACAGAGGCTGTGGAGTAGAAATACGACTGTTTATATTACTTTTGTACCGTTTCTTTAGTGCGACGTAATAACGCAGGAAAGAAGATGTTTGCTACGGGATCTCTGAGATCTGTTGTCGAATCCCCATCACTGTAAATTTTTTTTCTCAAAATTCTACTACTTCTATAGGCGCATTATGCAAGAGGGTTAATCAACGATTTCAGGTTGGTGTAATTGAAAAAGTGTGATGGCAGTGGATTTTGCATGTTACTCCCCCTTCCCTCCGCCTCTCTTGAGGTTCTTCTGATCCTGTCCACGTCATACAACCATCACCACAGCACACATTGTGACTTGTATTGAATTTTATTAGAACGAAGTTCTTTATGTCGCGTTACTTGGGGGGCTGGAATTTTAAAACCAACAGATTTTTTTTTTTTGAAGCGAAAGTCTCTTCCTCTCAAGTTTTCCCCCTTACCCCATCCCCCTCACCAACTGTTCTCCATACACCTCCCCTCTCCCCACTATATATGTGTATCACCCAACCGTGCTATACTTTTCTTTTTCTACACACCTTTACCCACCGTTTCCCCTCACACTCCTAAGCAATGAATTTTTAAACAAATTTTAATTTTTTTTTTTCCACAATAATTTTAATTTCACTTTGAATTTTTTTCTTTTACAAAACAAAAAAAAAAAAAAAAAATTTTCCAATAAAGAGATTTGAACCCTCGACCTCCTGCATATGAGTCCAGTACCTTACCCACTCTGCTACGAGCGCTGCCGACTATAGAAACTCGGTTTCTTGTACTTATGGTGTGGTTCGTAACTATAACATCCCATTTTTAAATGTATTCACTGAAAATACATTCAATTATGTATTGTTTTCTAAGTTGTGTATTTGTTTTCTAAATAATACATCTAA
>NW_019379620.1:485502-505548 GCF_000648655.2 Copidosoma floridanum | reverse complement strand
TCATATAACTTTTTTATTTTATAAATACATGAATTTATTTTTTTTCGTTTTATACTCTCATAATTTTTTGATGCGTGATTAAGGTAAGGACATGCATCACTGTTAGCAGGGAAACAGTACAGGTAGGTGAGAGGAGTGCGAATATATATAGCAATGCTGGCAATTGTTCTTCTTTAATGGTTGTACTTACATACACGCTTTTACGCACACTTAATCCCTTCTTTTTGGTGTCATTAAAAACAGTATTTTGTAGATTTCTTTAAAAATTGAATAGGTTCTCTAAAACTAATCTTTTATACAAACAAAAAATGGAAGATTTATACAGATTATATGAATGTAACATTAAGTCATTTTTTCATAAGGTTAAAATTGAGATTTTTCAAAATGTAGTATATAAAATAAGAGGATACAGTAAAACGAGCAGCCACTTTTTGGGGGTATTTCTTATGCTATTTTAAATGTACGCTGAATGTTTCAATAATACTTGAAAAAAAAGCTATGTATGACGAAAGTCTTAAAGGGACATTCACTAGCATGTCACACTACTCCATTACAGAGAGCGATTTCCGATAAAACTACATTGCCTTATACTGGGTAGTCTTCATATTATTTATACTGTATGATGGCATAACATTTTGTTTATAACTGTTGAGTTATTAAATGTTAAAATATTTATTGTTAGCACATTATATGATCGTAGATATACTCAACCCAACGTTAATTGCACCACCTTTGTACACTTTATCGTTTCATGGACAGTATATTTATATTAATGATTACATTTGTGTGCAACATGATTTCATGGAAATAGAACTTCATACTTGATGACCCAAGCACCTACTGTCTACTAGTTTTTTTTTTTTTTTTTTTTTTTTTTTGTAAATTGTGAATAGAACATGTGGATTCATTAAATTGTACTTATAAAATTTCATTTTTTTTTAATACAACTTTAAAATAACGTCGCTAAGTAGAGTAGCAATAAAATCAAAGCGTATGAATATTCGAATGCTTGGTTTATAAAATTAATGTATTTTCATGCAGCTACAGTAAAGACAACATACACATACAACGTAAGAAGTCTTTGAAAAATCAAAAAAAGAAAAGTATTGTATTTTACTAATTATACATCAAAATTATTTGAGTATATGTTCTTCAGATTTTTTCTTGCATATACATAACAAAACCAGCAGCATAATCGTTTTTGAACAAAATCTTATTGCTACTTTGATTTTCGACCTTATTTTACAGTTTTTTTTTTTATAGAGTGCTAAAATCTAATATCCTATAAGTTTACTTTAAAAAATCTGAATGTTCTTATGTAAAAGAAATTAACAGTAACGGTGATTCCAAAACAGATCTCAGAGATCTAGAAGTAACAATCCTTTTTCCTGCGCTATAGCATCGTAATACAAAATAATAATTGTTAGAATAATTCAATAATACATATTATTATACGTCTCACAGGCTACATAACCTTTTTACTGTATGTTTAATGTTCACATACCTTTTATTGTGTACTGCATGCTCATAAAAAGCGATCTTTTTTTTTATTATTTACTAAGACATAAATTATCATCATTTTAATGCAATCAGTATGCAGGATGACTGCTGTACCAGCAACTATTATCCACTCGCTACACAATAGCTCTTAGACATACCGTAAAAGGCTATATTAACGTCGATCAGAAGGTAACGTCAACACAGAGCTGCCAAAGCCTTTTGATTGGTTGGACGGGCTCTGTTAACAACATCTCAAATCAATCAAACGTCTTAAGTAATGAAATCCTTTCGGAATCAATGAAAAAAAAAAAAAAATAACAAACAAACAAAGTTGGTATTGATACGCACTACAAGCACTCCAAGCAGTTGTGATCCTTCAGCGCAAGTCACTGTACTTGATACATTTTATTAATTTGGGATGTAGTCAACATACACTAACTCCGACTACTTAGAGAGCTCCATTTGCCATATGTGTCGGTGTTTACACAGCATATGCACACCTTTATATGATACACTTATAGGAGTATGCCTCATGCTAGTAAGCTTTAAGGGAAGCTCACTAGCTCATATAGATGTACGTGGAAGCGTCTGGTCGGTAGAAAGAGACAGAAAACCGGGTGTATCTTGCATCTTCCTCACACCTCACACCTTAATACTTCTGCTAACTGCCGAATTGCTGACACAGTTACCAATATATAGGCTGGCTGTATGGGTGGACTACTACAGCCAATCAACGGAGAGGTGTGAAGAAGATGCATGATCTATCCGTCATACTATCTCTATGCACTATAGGTTCATTTATGCTCCTATATGCTTGTCTTCTTTGAATTATTTTTATTGTACATGATAAGCAAAAGAGAAAAAAACGTCCATAGACGAGCAGCTACACAGCAACAGCGAACACGGGTCAACAAGTGAGCACGCACTTGGTTAATTCGTGCGTAGCAGAGGCTACGTCAAAAAAGACCGAGACAGCGCCTGCACCTAAACTGGCCGCAACGGCGCGGTGGTGGCACACTTCATTGCGTACGTGTAGTCTCTGGTACTTGTACTACTTATTGTGAAACTCCTTTCTTTTGTTTTTTCGTTAAAGACGTTTTTCCACGCCGCGTCGCAAATCGTGTAAAAGAGTGAGGGCGAGATCGAGAGACTAGGTAACGAGCAAAGAGGGTAATCGTGAGGGAGAAATCGCGATGTGTTGCGTGTACGTGAGTGTTTGTATTGCTGCTTAACTTGGACTACCCGCAAAAGCCTCTCCAAGCACTCCTACTTCCAGACTAGAAAAGTACGCCAGGAGTCAAGAGAAAGACCAAGAAAGATCCGTACTTGGACAACGCTGGTGGATTTGAAGGAAATACGTAAGCCAAAAGGAGCCTACTGACCACCATCCGTAGGATTATTCTTGGACGTTTCTTGAACGCAGATTACACCATCCTCTAAAGTAGTGTACCCTTCTTTTTATGTTTGTGCGCATGCTCTTTAGGGTTTTCTCAGAGTCTGCCGAGATTAGGACGAGAAAGTGTAGAAACAAGGGCATGTCGTATATGATAGCTACAGATAGCTAGGCATCCAATTATACATATCTATTGATAACAGTGATGCCCGAAAAACTGTGACCGGAAGATAATCCACCACTTCCCATACTTGATGCCTCCTTCATTTGCCCTCTATCGCGTTTAGCTTACTTACGCGCGCCAAGAACCGTCAAGTAAACGACCATATTGCGTTCATTTCTTTCTTTTTTTCCTTGTTCTCGTACTCACGTCAATCAACAAAACTCGTATTTCGAAGATTTTTTGTCTTGTTTATCCCTGTCCAGCACAAAATAAATCTTTTTTTTTTCTTTAATTTGTCCTAAAACTTCTCGCTTATTCAATTTTTGCTTAATCACGTGCAAGTGAACGGGATTTCCAAGAATTCACCCAACTATCATCCATATATGTGTGTATGTATACTAGCTAAGCTAAGTATCTATTGTCGCAAGCGGCAAACCACCGGATTCACACGTTTTGTGCGTCACTTAAGTTTTGCAGCAGTGTATTGTTTGGTCGAGCAACATTCTTCAGTACAGTCAATTGTTTTCCAGAGCGTGGCCTTTGCTAATAGTGCAAGCTCGTGAGTTTTGCAAAGCAAAGCCAGGTTGATAGCATGGCCTCCGTGCAACTTTATTGTATAGATAAATTCCATAAATCTTAAACTGTTAAGAGAGCTTATGGAGATATTCTCTGATTCATATAACTTTTTTCTTTTCTATATGCAGTAAAATTTTGGCGCGAATCCACTTTTGTCGCATGCCAACGAGTTATGTTTGACTAAGGCCACAGGCACATGGAGAGCGTAATGAGTACCACGTAACCATTTGAACCCATGAGAGCGAGAGAGAGGTTCACGAATTTTACCTCTCTCTCACTGTCATGGGCTCAAACGGCTACGCGGTACGCGTTGCGCTCTCCATGAGCAGGCTGCCTTACGTTCTTAAAACTAATGCTGCCAGCGTCGATCAACTTGTGTTCACCAACCATATTTTCGTTTGTTGTTAATACAATAATGTACTTAAAAAACCTCATTAGGTGCATGTGATTTATATTTGTAGTAATTTTGTTCTTCATGCACATGCTATAACGAATTTTTTTCACGTGTTTATACGCATGTGCGGTTTTGAAGAAATTTATCTTTGGAACATGATAATATTTAAAATTATATGAACCTACAAAAATATTATTTATTTAATTACTTCTTTTTATTTTATAACATATCAACATTGTCAAGCAAAACTTTTCTTTAGTATTAAGCAAATCTTCGAAATTAATTGACGCCTCAAACGAAAATCAGCCCAGTTCGGATTTTTCCTTTTAAAATATTATTGAAAAATCTGAACTGGGCTGGTTTTTGCCCAAGGCGTCAAAATAAAGTCAATCAGATTTATTACAGACCACTCTACTTCATCCTCGTACATCGTACACACATACATACACACACACACACATATATAAGAATTCGTGGTAATTGTGTTGCTCATGCACACACTACAGGGTTTTTTAACGCACTCATTTGTAAGTGCGATTTAAAAAAAATTATTATTTCAAACAATATATAACCTTGCATGAAAAAACTAGAAAATTATAACTTTTTTTATAAAATGCAACATTTTCAGGAAAAATTTTTTTTTTACTATTTAATAAATCTTCAAGAAAAAAAAACCACCATATATATACATTGCAGACTACTGTACTTGACACGTGTACACTGTACACGCACACGCACTAACATATGTGTTAGCACATACACACTATATATATATATATATATTCAATCATACATAGATACACCCAAATACGTGTACAAATGTTCGTAAGTACGTGCATACATACTTACTAGCATGCATTTATGCATTCATGCACACTTACACACACATGAGTCTGCCTCTCCGCATTCCACCCCCGCGCGTTAAGCTCCTTGCCACTACTTTGACTTACAATGGAATCTATTATTATTTTACACACACACGCACACATACACGTACGTGTGTCTGTGAACATTCGTAACATACATAATATTTTAATTTCTTATAATGCAATATCACTTGTGAATCTTTAAAAATTTATATTGATATATTAAGTTTCTACTAAATACTAATAATGTATCTATTAGTTATAAAAAACAGATTCCGTAGAATTAAATGTTTAACGTACTATTACAGTATTGTTAAGATGTTACAAAAAAAATTGTAATTATTACATAAAATTTGAAGAAACATAAATAAATAAGAAACGTAAGGAGTGGAGAGGTAGGGGTAGTGATAAATTCAGGGGGAGTGTGAGGTAACAACCTCATGTGATTTAAGGATTTAAGATTTAGCAGTGATTTAACCGTGATTTTAATCTAGAATTAGAAAAAAACACGTAAAATCCGTTTTCTTTCAGAAAATCTCAGTTATCCATTATCGCATCAGTTTCATTAAAAATAAAGCTTTTTTATGACTATTCTGCTTAAGAAGCTAGATGTAATTTAAATCCATTGATTTTTTCCTGCATTAGTTTTATCGATTTTTATATCCTAATATTCCTCATGAAACTAAAAAAATTATGTTTTAAATAACCAAATAAAACTTTATTAATATTAAATTTCAATAAAAATTAATCTTTAAATATATAAAAAGATATGATGGATATGCTTACGTATATACGATAAATATGTATAAGTTTAAGACTGCGATTGCTGTCGCTCACGATAGCTCGCGTAGTAGCACTAATGATTTTGGATTTGATGGACCAGAGGTCAAATGTCAGATTTCTTTCTGTTTTTTTTTTTTTTGTTTCAGAATTATCATATTTATAGACGCAACGCAATTTCATGAAATTTTTCGCGTTTGTTGTTTTATAATTATTTTTTGAGAACTGTTTCTCATGTAAAAAATGTTGACAGGCCGCATACGCTTTGAATAAGCTATCACTAATTGGACTTTAATAAAATTTATGTACTGTAATAAATATGTTTTTCCTCTTTTTGAAAGAATTTGAAAACAGCATAGTTTCAATTTAAATTCAACTTCCCATATTTGACAAAAAAATAACGTGTATTTAACTATCACATAAAAAAAAAACTTATCTCATTTTTGTTGTTATAAGTGACGAGTACGCAATCGCGCATTATTAAAAGGCCCCATATAANTAATGATTATCACCATCGGTATGGAAACGATAGGATTTTTGATCGACAACAAGGGAATAATGGTAAAAGGCCTTACAACAAAGGGAATCGCGACCAGGGAAAAAAATATAACTACGATTATAATAATTATTATAACAATAATAATAACAGTTACAATTATGACAGAAATAGTTACAATAACAGAAAAGAAGGTCATAATTATAATAGATATGACCACAGGAAGGACGATTATTAGAACAGGCGAAAATAACCAATACTCCAATCAGGATAATCGCAGGGATGATTATAGGTGAGATAATCTTAATAGTTAAAGTGCGAGGGTAAACAGCTCAAAAACCGGGCATTTAAACTCGCAGGATGTTCGACGCGATCCCCAATCGTCGGGCATGATAAAGCAATAAATAAAGGAATTTATGAAAGGAAGTTAGGAGTGTTAAAGGAGAGTATGGATAATGACAAGCATGAGGTATCGGAGACTTATGCCACGACGCGTGAAAATCCTAAAGCTGAAGGAAAAGATGAGCAGCTTTATTCCCTTTTTTATTTAATTTTTTTTTATTCCATAGTGTCACGTACAGTATGGAACATACTACGTGGGGTGGGCTTAAGCTATTAGTATTGGGAAGGAGCACAAAAAGGGGAAGAGAGAGTATAAACGTCGAAACTAGAAAAAGAATAGTCGCAATAAGTCACCCAGGACCGCAAAGCGCCTTCCCTCAAGGAATATAGCAATAAAGTGATTGATTAAGTTTAACTGCCGCGTTGTTATTAAGCAACCCGAACCCTTAGAATCCTACGTAACAGTTTTGGTGCCAGGTGTGGGGTAGATTTTGTCGCGAAATAAAAATTTTTTTTTACACGTGATATTTTGGAATTTTCGGGCAACAATCAGGAAGCACACATAGTGCAGTGCAACAACAGGCGAAGAAAATTCAAGGCAGTCACCTGCAGCTGCTATCGAGTAAGAAAGGACAAGAGTCAACATCCAGTTTCAAAATGAACCATCGTTAAGAGGATGACTAAGAGTATATTGGTGCTCCTCGTCTGGTGCCTTTTGTCAAAATAAGTAATAATTCTTTTTATCCTCCCAAATATATATACTTATTGTCCCTCAGGGTTGTTTAGCTAAAGAAACGATGTACAAAAAATAAAACTTAACCCGAATACGGCTAGTTCCGTTAGTTTTAGAAGCCAGTAAAATATAAATACAGAATCGGAAATGAAACAGGAATCCTTTTTTCTCTATTATTTCTTCGTGCGTGCACTGAAATCAACTAATGTAATTAAACTTACATCACTCTATTATAAAAAAAGGGGGAAAGAAATAATGATGTCTGACGACGGGGAAGAGATTGATAACGGTAGGGATGGTTTGAACGAAACTTTTTCCATGACACAGGAAGATTCAGATACAATAACGGTTATGCTTAAACACGACCCCGAATCGTATGCACTCTATGAAAAGATGGATAAGAAAAATAAAGTTCTTATGTTAAAGATATTTAAAAATATAAAACCTAAAATTTTATTTGAGAGAAACCCTAATACAAAATTAGCAGAGCCAACGAATGAAACAGCAGAAATAGAGATGTTGGAAATTGCACCAGAAAAATCAGAATTAAAAGAGAATGCGATTAAGGAAAGCGTAGGGGTAGACAGGAAACGTGATCAATTAGGCGTGGAAGGGCTAGGCACAACGAGTTGGCAGGAAAAGTATACCAAACGGCGAGAACAAGAAAATACAAACAGTGAACAACATTTTATACCATTCTGCGATTGGCTACCTTTGCATTCGAATGTCAAAAATTATAACTACTATACATCAAACAATAGGACAGATAGGCTAAGGTTTAGATACGAAGAAGATCATAATGACGTGTATATGAATACAGAATACCTTTTCCCTGCATGTGACCGACCAACCAAGCTGCAGATAAATAACCAGGCAGAATCTTGTCAAAGGACACAAAGTAACGTACGCGATAACCCTCAGCATCAAACCATGCTATTTTTTTCTAGTAATAGGCAACAAACAGGGGTACTGATAGCCTTAGGCTCGAATCTTAATATATTAGGCTACCTAAACGACGCAGTCAATGGTTTACCACTGTATAATGGAGACCCCGTGCAGTTTCCCTTATTTAAGCAAATGGTTAGAATGATTAAGGTAACAATAGCTGTCCAGTATAAAAAATATTTCATAGGACTTTTGGAAAATAAATTGCGAGGAATAGCGGACGATCAATTCTGCACGCGATTATCGTTATTTAATTCGATTGACGAGCTTCCGTTGGCTCTATCACGAAGATTTAATAAAATAGGAGGAATAGAGACACTTGCAGCGGAGCTTAAGACTGTCACGCAATGAAATAACGAATTAATTATAGAATATTGCAAGCGAGTCCAGTGACTACACAATGGGATCATGATGGCACATGAGGCGAACCCATACTTGACGCGGGCCGAGAAAGACGCATCGAAAAAGAGATCGGACAATGAAGCAGTGAGGCAGTTCCTGTACGGATTAAAAGCACCGTATAACTGGAACGTCGCAGGATTCCAACTAAAAACGCTAGAGGAGGCTATTGAAGCTGCCATTACTGTAGATAATGAATTAAGCCTCCGCCGCTCAATGGTAGTGCAAAAAAGCAGATTGAGAGCAAATAACGCCGAGAGACGATATGACGCCTTGGTGGGCCTTAACGGTAGCGACGCACCCGTGGGGAAGTCAGATAGGGACGAGTGGGACGGTGTGGCTGATGTAAAGTACTGTTCGTATTGTCAAGAGCATGGCGCCCATTCTACTGGCGGATGTTAAAAATTGTGGCAAGATGCAAGAAAAAAAATAATAAAAAATCCTAACGTTGATGAAAAACCAAAAAAAGAAACAATAGAAGAAGATGGATGGTACGATAGGAAGGTGGCGTATAATGATTATCACCATCGGTATGGAAACGATAGGATTTTTGATCGACAACAAGGGAATAATGGTAAAAGGCCTTACAACAAAGGGAATCGCGACCAGGGAAAAAAATATAACTACGATTATAATAATTATTATAACAATAATAATAACAGTTACAATTATGACAGAAATAGTTACAATAACAGAAAAGAAGGTCATAATTATAATAGATATGACCACAGGAAGGACGATTATTAGAACAGGCGAAAATAACCAATACTCCAATCAGGATAATCGCAGGGATGATTATAGGTGAGATAATCTTAATAGTTAAAGTGCGAGGGTAAACAGCTCAAAAACCGGGCATTTAAACTCGCAGGATGTTCGACGCGATCCCCAATCGTCGGGCATGATAAAGCAATAAATAAAGGAATTTATGAAAGGAAGTTAGGAGTGTTAAAGGAGAGTATGGATAATGACAAGCATGAGGTATCGGAGACTTATGCCACGACGCGTGAAAATCCTAAAGCTGAAGGAAAAGATGAGCAGCAGCCATCTCTCACAGTGAAAATAAATTTATTGAAAATAGGATACACACCACCCACAGTAATTCTAAAAAGCCCTTATATAAACGAAGGTGCGACATTTTATGCCGATACAGGCACGGAAATTTCAATAATTAAAGAGAATCGTCTTGATATTGGAGTAGCGGTAAATAGTAAAAAAAAATTAAAAATAAAAGGCGTAACGCATGGAGCTTGCCAAACTTTGAGATCTATAAGATTACCCCTAAAAAACTTTATGTGTACCCTACACGTAGTCCCCCATGACTTTCCCTTAGAAGTAAAAGATATCATAAGATGGGATATTTGTAAGTTGTATAACGGTCAGATAAATGCCGATGACAACACACTTAAGTTAAATGGAAGGAGAATTCTGCTACGAAAATCAGAAAGTTTTGAAATTGTGCCAAAAACGAGGCAAGTTAAAGATGCGTATATAAAAAAGTCGCACAGGAAAATTAAAGTGGGCTGGGTCTTACTACAAAAGCTTACAGAGGGTATTTTGTTCGGTAATTTTATCGCAACGAGCAATAATGGTAGGGCGTATGCCGAATGTCTAAATATATTAAATAAAATAATAAATGTACCAGTCCCAGTNCCGAATGTCTAAATATATCAAATGAAATAATAAATTTACCAGTCCCAGTGGTGGACCTCTTAGAGTGTAAGACGACGAAGAAAGCTGACTCATCAAACGTCAATGGAGATGACGTAGAAGCATTAGAAAGAGCCTTTGTACGGATGTTTAGAGAAACTGAAAACCCTGAAGAGAATGAAAAACTAGGCAATAAGATAAGAAACGACGCCAGTTGCACATATACAAAGGAAAATATCGTGGGAAACGAGGGTTGTGACAAGGATGGCCGTGACAACGGGAATACTTAAATACTTGAGGAAAACGTTAAAACAGACGTCCTAAGTTGCAGGAAAGCGCGAGTAGACAAAATAATAAAGTTAGTCGACTTATCAGGGTGCAACGAAGAAGAGAAAAAACATGTGCGAGGGCTTATAGAGATTGACCTGTACGTTTTTGGACTCGACGGGGAAAAACTAAAAGCTACAAATCTTTTGAAACATAAAATAACCACGACTACGGATAAACCGATTGTAACAAAGCGGTATAGATATCCGCCAGCTGTGAGAGAGCAAATAAAAGTTAAAATTAAGAAATCACTCGAACAAGGCATAATAAAGCCTTCAGAGTAACTGTACAGCTCAAACATGTGGATGGTACCTAAAAACGCAGGACCAGATGGCGAAAAGCGCTGGCGGGTAGTAACGGATTTCAGGCAACTCAACGAGATAACAATGGGCAGTTGTCATTCACTTTCCTTCCAGAGCGATATACTGGAACATCTGGCGACAGCACGCTATATTACAGTGGTAGACTTGAATTAGGGATTTTTTCAAGTCGAAATACATAAAGACGATGCTTATAAACCAGCGTTTTTGGGACCGGATGGGCATTACCAGTACAAAAGAATGCCAATGGGTTGCACGGATTCTCCGAACTCGTTTCTAAGGGCAATAACGCTTGCACTGGCAGAGCTGCAGGGCCATGAGGTAGAGGTATATTTAGACGATATAATAGTGTTCGCGTCGAATCTTAAAGAACATCGCAAACGCTTTATTAGATTGTTAGAGCGATTGTCAAGGGCAAATCTTACAATTTAGCCAAAGAATTGCCAATTCTTAAAACGTGGAACAAAAGTATTAGGCCAAATTGTAGGAAATGGTGAAATAAAAACGGATTCAAAGAAAATCGAGGCTGCAAGAAAATATCCAAGGCCTACAAATGCAAAGAAAATCAAACAATTTCTTGGATTTGTTGGATATTATAGAAGATTTATTGAAGAATACGCTAAAATTTCTCAACCGCTGTCAAAGCTTCTGAAAAAAGGTACAGAGTTTAAATGGGAAGAGCAGCATGAACAAGCATTCAAAACGCTCGTAAATGCAATTTGCAGCGAGCCTGTACTTCAAGCACCTGATCGAAAAAGACCATTTGTGGTGACAACGGATGCATCTGACTATGCTATTGGGGCAATATTGAGTCAGGGAGAAATAGGAAAAGACAATTCGTGTGAGTATGCCTCTAGATGCCTAAAGGGCAGCGAAATTCGATACCCTACGTACGATAAAGAATTGCTCGCTATAGTATATGCAAAAGAGCAGTTTCAACCTTATCTATTTGGCAGAGGGTTTACAGTGGTTACGGACCATAAGACTCTTAAACATTTTCACTTATCAAAGAAGCCAGATATAAGATTTAATAGGCTTAAAGCTGAATTAAGGGGGTATGAATTCGACGTTGTTTATAGACCAGAAATAGCCAATAAGGCACTGGATGCATTGTTCTGAAATCCGATTATAAAGGATGTAGAGAAAAATCCTGAACAACCGCGACGAGAGTTATATGAACTTGCTGAAGAGCAGGAGAGAGATGGTCATGGTGACATGAATGCGCCACCCACACGAATATTTAAAATGTGGACAAGAAGAGAGAGAAACATAATAAGAAGGGATAAGAAATGGCAGATAGAAATATTTGATTCAGACGAGTAGAACAAAAAAATAGAAAAGAAAAAGCCTCGCAAAACAAATAACTTAGATAAGCTAACGGTCAATGAACAAAGCGACGCAGACTCAGAATCAGAGTGGACGGTGGCGAGTGAAAATATGGAGAGTAAAGGAGCAGAACGACGTGAGAAACAAGGGAAAAGAGGCAGGCCGCGTTAACAGATAGTCCAGATCGCAGAAGAGAATAAGGGGAAAAATATTCAAATAGAATCTTTAAACAATGGTGAAAAACAAATTCTATTACAGGGTCCGACTGAGGATAAATTAGCTCACATGTGCAAAGAAGAAAATTTGAAAAAAGGGGTGGGAATAACAAGCACACCGAATTTAGAACTAGAAATACAACCGAAGATGCAACGAAAAAATCGCAAAAGACAATTGGATACGCTGCATAGGCATACACCAAATTTTTTAGTAACAACGCAAATATAATCTGTGTCGAAAGAGATTATCATAGCAAAGTGTGACTCACCGGTGGCCTTAAAAGGAAAATCCGAGCCAGTAAGACATTGGGAATTCCAGCTAGCCGCAGCTAGCCTAGCGATTGTGGAAGGTGAAGAGGAAGAAAAACCTGTAGGTACAGAGATCGTAGACATAAATGCGAATAATGATAAGCACGGGGGACACCAGCAGGCACAGGCAGGCCTGGTTAAAAAGTTGATGGGAAAGAGAGAAAGAGTGCTTGACCCTATAGATACTATAGAGATGATGAGTTCAGATGCAGGTATGTCAAGCAGAAAGGCGAATAAAGCAGAGAAGGAGAATGACCGATGGGCCCAAGCTCACGCGCAAAGTGTGCTCCAAGAGAGTAACAAGCAGCAACAGAAAATACCGAATACGTTCGAAGGGGACCGACCGATGCTGAAGAAAGGGGCACATAGCTGACCGTCTAGTTAGAGTGTAAGCGAGAAGCAAATAAATGAATCACGACGGGATACACAGACGCAAGAATGTCCAGAAAAAGGGACGAAAGTAAACAAAAAGATCGGAGCGTTACTTAATAACTCAATAGATAACTTCCAAGCGAAAGTTAGACTAGATGTTAAGCGCCAAGACTTTAAAGGCAAGCCGGGAATCAGAATAGACGCTTGGGAATCTGATACTATCACTGATCGACTCCTGAGCGATTCGACGGTGAGTACAGATAATGATACAAACAAATCTCAACAGCCTTCGAAGGAGAGAAGGGGCTCAGGGAATAGAGAAAAATTCTTTAGCGAGGAAGAAAACCCCGCGTGGATCACCACAGATAAATAAAAACCCATCGGGGAATAAAAGAATAAGAGGGGTAATGGACGATTATACCGATGAAGGTAATAAGCTTGAAAGTAAAACAGGAGGCGAAGATGTAGCCAAACGGAATTTAGAACAAAACTGCATAGAGTCGTATAAAAATTTAAAACTTATCGAAGAACTTTCGGTAAAAATACCAGGTGATTGCTTATTCGACTTTCTTATTTTTTCCTGTGACTTGCAATTGACGGCGCAAGAACTCCGGTATGTACTACAATGTTTGAAGTGGAGAAATATATGTGTTGACCCGGAGGAGGTAGAAAAAATCCTGCAGTCCAATACAGAATATGGTAATGATGATTGCATATTGTTGTTCGCACAAGAGTTTAAGAAGAATATTTTTATACATCTACAGGGCACTAAGAGGGGAAAAAAGTGTGAAATTTTCGAAAGTTTCACGATTAATGCCAATGAGAAATATGTACACTTGCATCTCCTCAACAACCACTTCAGACCACTCGTTGCCGCAACCAGGCATAGCAAGGAGGAACAAAGCCCGGTGGCAAGGGAATCGCGGGTTAGTGACGAATCGGGCGCCAATATAAATTGGAAAAATGAAGTAAGCGAATCATGGAAAAAAAAAGATGAAGGAGTTAAAGAAATAGAGCGTAATAAAAGTGACTCCATGAATGAGGACGTTTATGAAGATAGGGACACGCCCCCACCTTATCCACCACCACCCCCCGACTCTTCAAATAGTTGAGACTTACTAAACAATGAGAGTGAAGAGGGGGCTGGTTTAAACAAGGCCAGACTGGAGTCAGAAAGCGAACCAGAGAAAACAAACCTTCAAAGGAAAGTATTATCGAACCTCCCACAGCTAAAAAAGTACAGAGTTTGCAGGACACGGTTACCACATGAAAAACCACCGTGGCTACCGGGAAAAGAAGAAACAGACATACAACCATTTTAAAGAATGCATCGGGCAAAGGATCACCCATTTCATTATCTAGATAACCTAGTATTCGTGACGGTAACAGAAAGCATGCCTGATACGGAGGCAATAGACATCCTATATGAGCGCGGATACATAGATCCAATAGCCCTAAATAATGAACAAATGATGGTTGGTGACGTCATGAGAGCAAATGTAAGAAAAGTCGTGGTAATGCGAATGTATAATTATTCGCATTTTGAAGATACGGCGCTAAAATCGAACATCAAGAAATGCATTACGTCACTCAAGGCACTAGTAATGATAAATAAAATAAAGTCTATAGGCGTGATACGTGACTTGGCAATACTCAACATGAGCCAATGGATCTACTTCGTAGAACAATTTGAGGAAACTTTCAAAACAGCGACCTTTTACATGAACACCTTAGTTATACCACCAGTGGATCAAAGATATAAGGTTATTAAGGAGTATCACGAATCAACAATAAGGGGTCATAAAGAAATGAATAAAACCTACAGTAAAATAGCAAGGGACTATTATTGGAGGAACATGAGAGCCGATGTAAGGCAATTTATACTTGGATGCAGGTCATGTTAGACTAAGAAACTAGTGCGCGTTAAAACAAAGCAAGCTATGCTCGTTACAGATACGCCTAGCAGACCATTTGAAAAAATCTCGATTGACTATTACAGACCAATTAATAAGCCTTCATGAAACGGCTATACACATATCCTGTCAATACAGGATTGGCTAACCAAGTTTATTGTATCAATACCGGTACAAAAAGCAGCAGCTGAAGAAACGGTGAGGGCCTCAATAAATAAGTTTTTAGCATACTTTAGAGCGCCAGAAAAATTATTATCAGACCAAGAAACGCATTTTATAAACAAAATGATGGATGAGTTTACGCGATTATTCAAAATTAAAAAACTTCAAAACATGGCATTTCATCCTCAGAGCAACGGGGCAATTGAACGCATGCACCACGTTCTTACAGAATACTTGAAAGCCTACATTAGCGAGACCGAAAAATGGGACGAACTATTGCCGTTGTGTATTCTCGCTTACAATACGTTGGAACACGAGAGTACAGGCTACACACCCTACGAGCTTATATTTGGTCAACAGGAAAAACTCCCGTCAAGCGTGAAGAGGCCAGAGGTAGGTCAAACATATACAGAGTTACTGCTGCAAATAACGGGGACACTCGCGCAATTACGATCATTGGCAGCAATGACCCAAACACAGAACAAGTACAGATTAAAGTACTATTATGATAAGGCACTGAACACGAATTTTTTTATGGAAGGTGAGATGGTGTATGTACTAAAAGAGCCATCTAAAGGGAAATTTGACGACCAATTTGAGGGCCCTTACGAAAAAGTCGGCATAGATTACAGGAACCATAATGTGAAGTTACAGAGAAATGAAGAAATACGGGTCTCACATGTGGATAAAGTAAAAAAAGCTTGTGTATTGAAATCTCCGTGTCCAAAAGATGAGATAATAAGAAAAGGAGAAGAAGAAAAGTGAAAGGGGCCAAGCGGCAACTTGCTTCCCTTCCCAATAGTTACTTACGAATAATAGACTAATTATAGATGCATTATAGACGAATAGGGGGTAGAAATAATTGTGAAAATAAATACCACTTCTCTCGGGAGCTCTTTCTTTTGCGGCCCCCGAACGTGCCGCGAAGATTCATTAAATACAGGCATACGGGAGGATGCATGTAACGAAAGGAAATATATTACGTTTAAAATTAGCACAGACTGAGGAATTAAGGAGAAGAGAGAAACATGCAATATAAAAATAGTAATAACAATCATAATTATAAGAGGGAATGAATAAATAAAGTGTATTGTAAAGTGATATTCCATTTTTATTTTCATTGTTACTCTTTACATGAACGATGTATGAGAGGTGGGTAAAAAGTGCAAGTGGCTCTATCTAACTAGCGTTAAAACCATGTCAATACAATTATTACATAAGTGTACACTTAGAAGACATACGCAGAACTTAGGCATATATATGTATATGTAAAAAAAAAAGAAAAAAACCTTTTTTGAATTACATATTTGTACGGCCAAGAGGAGCATGGAGGAACGGTAAATAGAAGTAATAAGAGGTAACCGCAAGAAAAAAAATTTTATCACACTTATATCGTAGGCCACGAGTTCGCGAACTAGGACAGATCTTCCTCTTCCCTCTTCCTCCCTTCTTCTTCCGCCCACCGTCAGGGGATATCCTGCCCCCGCCATGGTCACTCCCGGCTCATAACACTGCCCGTAAACGGCGCACGCAGTCGTCATGAGACAACACTGGATCGGCAGTCACGTCCTTGGCGACGAACAGACCGTTTACTGAATTTTTCTTTACAAAAGCATATAACTGGTAACTATGACGAGAAGTAAATCAACTGATAGCGCACCTAGATTATCGGTCAGCTGTCGAGAGGATAGGAAGCAGCATCAAACTGCACGTCGACTACCACCACCATGAAGGCCCGGTGGCAAGTACACCCGATAACAATAGTATAAGTTACCCCGGACTCAAAACTTTGACAGTATTTCTTAAGCACACAGCCGTCAAATGACGTGCACACCACCGCTTCCTCGTGGTCCTGGAAAACAAGGAGAAACGGTACCCCTAAGGGCACCAAACCTTACAGGTTCCAACACCTCCACAGTATGGGTACCGCCGCAAGGGCAAAGGGGCCACGTTGAGAGACCACCCTTGCTCACACAGAGGCCTCGGTACGCCAAAATAAGCGTACGGATCAACAACAAGCCGTGTACACAACTAAAACAAATTTTTCATAAACTTCAGAAACTTGGGCAACCGCACGAAAATATAAAAAATCGTACTTGCACCAGTCATCGTAAAATTATTTTTTGCCTTGTGAGGGAACAACAAGGAAGAGTACCGGACAAACTTAGCGAGTACACAGCAGGAAGAGCAGCAATGAGAAAAGGAAAACCCAACAGAATCTCTATGACATTCCCTCCTTGAATCCTGTCACATAAGGAAAGGAAAAGATAAGGTGTATATATATATGTATATATACATATATAAATATATAGTAACAAAAAAAAGGGACGAAAGGAGATAATGTATAAGGAAAAATGAGTGAAGTATTGGTCCCGACGTGACGTACTGCTCACTACGGAAAGGCGCGATCATAAAATCATCTACTCCTTCAAGCTCATCCCAGCCAAAATAGGGACAAACTGTATTACAACGCAGTACCTTCCAAAGGTACAATAAACGAATACATACACAAATGTCGCGAGAATCGGCGAAAACGACGCTGTTAACATACAGACACATATGTACCTAACACGCGACGTGGGAAAGAAAACAGAATTTTGAGCGAAAAAAAGAAACTCCTAAGGAATAAGACTATTATGTAACTTATGTTTATAGCATGCACATACATGGTATAACAAATATAGATGTACATAAGTATAACATTAATATTATATGCAACGATATACCCTAAATGTAAAGACGGAGCCACACTCGCTACTTACCGTAATAACCAGTCAAGCCCTCATACTAGATTGGATTTAATGATTATTAGGAAAATATGTGTAATGAATTGTATGGCATGGGCATTTGTATTTACACAGAACGTTAAAACAAAATAAAAATAAAGAAATAAAAATAAAATAAGAAGAAAGATAGAATTTTTTTCTCTCTCTCGTAGTCGTCCTCTCTTTCCTTAATCAAGGGTAACGTAGGAACCTAGGAGCTTACGATAAATGGGAGTGAGAACGGGAAAAAAGGATAACTATTTCATGTTTTAGGGGTGAAATAGCGTTGGTAGCGGCTACAGGATCGGTCAGAATTTTAAAATGGAGGGCCCCACTTATACTAAATTTATATAGAATGTTTGCAGAAAGAAGAACCAGAAACAATGTCGCAAGAAATGAAAATCCGGGAAATTCTATGGCACTACAGTCAATACTTATCCAAGTACTTGGTTAGCGGCGACAAAAAAGATCAACCGATGGGCAGTAACAAACAGTTACCATAAGAAACAAACAAACTTTAGCTAAGTTAAAGGTAGAGCCTTAATACCTAAGCATTGACGATGTGTAGTAAAGAAGAAAAAAAAAAAAAAAATAAAAACATGGAAATGAGAAGAAAGGAAATGGTATGACAAAAAATGGGAAGCTAAGAAAAAAGAGTTAAGGAAGACGATAAAACTATAGAGGAAACAGAAAGTGAAAAGATCATACTTCAGAAGCAAAAACAGAGAATACANTTTTTTTTTTGTATTAAGTATTTAGAAAACAAATACAAATATAATTTATTATGAATCGAATGTTCTATTAGTGAATGCATGTAAGAATAAAATATTTCAGTTACGAACCACACCATAAGTACAAGAAATCGAGTTTTCATAGCCGGCAGCGCTCGCAGCAGAGTGGGTAAAGTAATGGACCTTATGTGCATGAGGTCGAGTGTTTAAATCTCTTTTTTGGAAAACGTTTTTTTTTTTTTTTTTTTAGAATTGTAAAAGAAAGAAATTCAAAGTAAAATAAGAATTATTTTGTGAAACTAAAATTGAAATTTGTTAAAAACTTAATTTCTTGAGAGTGTGAAGGGGAATAGTGGTTAAAGGTGTGCAGAAAAGTACGAGACGGTTGGCAGATATACATATATAGTGGGGAGAGGGAAAGTGTATAGAATAGAGAACAGTCAGTGAGGGGGACGGGGTAAGGGGGGAAACTTAAGAGGAAGAGTAAACCACTTGCGTTTTAAAAAAAAAAATCTGTCGGTTTTAAAATTCCAGCCCCCCAAGTAACGCGACTGAAAGAACTTCGTTCTAAAATTATTAATGATTGTACACTGATATCACATACCAACAATAAATAATGATATGTAATATTGAACTCCAAAAGCCAGTTGACAATTTTTTGTTTGTTTATTTATTAACTAGTTCGTTTTATACCAATAGCCGTTATTTACTCTTCTTAAATACTAATTATTTTAACTTTTAAGTCTCTTAATATTTGAATTAGAAGCACTCATGAATTTTGTTAAGACACAGCCCCTTGCGAGAATTGTGGATTATTATGCACATTTGTAAAAAAAACTTATGCACTTATTTTAAAGTTTATGTTAAAAACATAACTTAAATACTTATATACTACACGTTAAGAATTGGAAAAACATTATCAAGTGGCTTTCGGAGTTCAATGTTACATACAGTGATTTATTGTTTGTATGTTATATTAGTGTGCAATAATTAATAATTCTTTTTCATAATATGGGGCATTTCAATAATTCATAATTGCATACTCGTCACTTATAACAATAAAAATGAGATAAGTTATTATCTTATGTTTTAGTGGAATACAAGTTTTTTTTACGTTAAATATGAAAAGTTAGATTTAAATTGAAACCATGCTGTTTTTATATTCTTACAAGAAAAGTAAAAATATATATTGATTGCAGTACATAAATTTTTTCAATGTCCAATGAGTGATTGCTCATTTAAAGCGTATGCAGCCTGTCAACATATTTTACATGAAAAACACATCCTAAAAAATTCTTATAAAATAATAAACGCAAAAAAACTCATGAAACTTCGTTTCGATGTATATTAATACAGTAGTTTTAAAACTAAA
>NW_019379620.1:427341-479850 GCF_000648655.2 Copidosoma floridanum | reverse complement strand
ACGGAATTAAAATAATTATGCTGCATTTAAAAAAATTAAATTAAATATTTCAAGTTTTGTAATAATGAAAACGTTTTTGTAAAAATTGAATATGATTTTATAAATTTAACATCCTTTGTAATACTATATTGTTTATTATGACCTGTACCTTCTTTAGTTCTCTCTAGTCCTCCTAAGCCAGCTAATACTTCTTGGTTCTCTTCAGCCCTCATAGACCACACAGATCCCTACACAAATTTTTATATCCTCGTCAACTTTATGGTCCTTTTTTGTCCAAATCAGTCCTCTAAGGTACTCATAAGCATAGTACTAAGCAAATACTAAGAAAACCAAAGTGTCTTGACCCTTGGTTGTGCCTTAAATATAATAATTAGATATTGTTTTACTTAAAAAAAAAAGAAAATAAGCCCTGGTACGAACTCCTAATTATTATGTTGAGGCTTTGGAAAATTAATTTCCTTTGAGACAATTTTAGTTCCTCATTATCACAAAAACCTTTAAAGTAGCTTTATTTTAAAATAAACATTGTTTATTACTGTTGTGCTTCAAATATTATAATTTAATCATGAATTGAAGGCATGCATAAAAAAAAAGACAATTAGCTCTGTAAAACCACCTAATTTCTTTTGTCTTAGTACAATTGATTTTTTTGAAAAAAGCTTAGTTTCTTGTCATTGCAGCAATTTCATTATAATTATAAAATTGTTTATAATTTTTCTGCCTCAAATACAATAATTCTCTCACATTATGTATTAAAATAGAGGTGACTCAAACGAAAAACCTTAACGAATCCTATATTTTAAATGCTTCATGTAAAGCACAAAAATCATTTGAAAATATCTCAGTACATACGACTTATAAATCATTACGTAATCAAGTTTGAAACGAATAATTTGTTACAACAAAATACTGTAACTGGCTATTATTGAAGCTAAAAATTAAAATTATTTGTGATGTATGAATTAAATCACGTTTATATCACAATTACATCACTTTTAAATCACTCTTGAATCACTTTCTAATCGCACTTGACTCATGATGGTAACTTTTCAAAAGACAAATGATATTTTTAATAAAACTTATTATGCAGCTTTTTCTGCCTAATAATATTACGCAATATTTAGTTAATAAGCACGTTATCACAAGATGCTGCTAATTAACAAGGGGCTAGATGAAAATAAATTTAACCATCATTTAGTACTAAATGCGGAGGACATTGTTAGATTATTATTATTATTATTATTTTTTTTTTTGCCAAGGTTGTCCAGAATGTCTGTATGCACAATAGAGAGGTGTACGAACCCTCCCCTGTGTGGGACCGTTTATGACCATACCCACTAAACTGGCAAGACTTTGCTCCTGGGACACCCGGCTCCAACTCTGCTCTTGCATGTACACTTCAAGCCAGGGCCACGGAGGCTTATCTCATGGTTCGGGATTCCTTCCATGTTTTGTTACTAACTTGTCTTGTTACTTTTGCGTCCTCCAGGATATGTTTTAGTATTCGTCATGCATCCAAGCTGCTCTTCTCTGTTGACTTGGAGGAATGGAGCAAAGTAATAGGCAAATGCTTCCTAGTGCGAGCCCAAACCCAGCTACTCCTAAGAAAATTGCAACGAGCGCATCCACCGCAAAGCCCGAGGGGTAGAGACCGAGCAAATTGGGGTACAACTGCTCATCGGTAAGTTGGTGATATAGCGAAGCTTTTCGCAGGAGTTTGCCCGCATTCAAGCACCCACGCAAGCCCTATACCGCACAGCGACAGCCCCGCAACCATACCTTCAGAAGCCTAGCAAAAAAAAAAAAAAAAGAAATGGAGAAGAAAAAAAAGAAAGTGAAAGCGAAGCACCTTAACGTATGGGCCACCAGGCCACAGCCACTCATCGATAGGAAGGTGATAGAGCGAAGCGATTGAAAGGAATCTGCACGTGCTTAAGCATCCACGCAGGATCTCATCCGACAAGCCAACCACCCTGCGGCCTCGTTCCAGCTGCCCCACTTCAAAGGCCCCACCACTATCCCCCTTCTGAACCCCCAGGCACCGCAGCTAAGAACACAACCTCACGCCCCTCTGATGGCACTGGATTCCTGCTCACACCACCTCGACTCAGTAGTCCCACAAACCATCTTTTTTTTTTTGGCTCGGAGAACTGTATGTATAAATTGGGGCTACTGCAGTTCACCTTTTTTCTTCAAGTAGCATTTTATCTATGGCGTTGTCGTGATTAAAAGTTTTGATTCTTTCCTGCAGCACGTTTTGTTCGGCTTGCAAATTAATGCAGTCAAAGAACGAATGGTCTGTGTCATCTTTGTTGTAGCCGCAGTACTTGCAAGCAGCCGTCTGTGTTTTCCGCATCTTGTTAAGGTACGAGCGGAAATACTCGTAATCGAATAGAAATTAGGTAAGGTTGTAATCTACTTCCTCATGTTTCCGCTCTGTCTATTCCTTCAAATTTTTTATTAGGTGTGCCGTCCATTTACCTCTAGATTGCTTTTGCGATTTATGTTGCCAGCAATCCCAAGTTATTTTCCAGGCGTTTTTTTTGGCCTCTATTCTTTCTCGGTCCTGCTTTGTGAGGTGCTGCAATTGTCTTATCCTCGCAAGGAGGTCGATGGGGATAACGCTCACTATCACCATTGTCAAAGACTCTGAGACTGTGCGATAGGCACAGGCTATCCTCAAGGCACCTATTCTTTGAACTTGGCCGATTCCCCCTCTCTTTTTTTTGGACGTTCATCTAATTTTCCTATATCTCAGCTCCGTACAAACTAATAGACTGGGCCATAAGTGCAAGGAGCCTGCGTTTTGCAGGCTTTAGACTTCTAACGTTTAGCATGATTTGGCTTAATACTACAATTCTTTCCCCCACCTTGTTTACTGCTAGCATAAGGTGGGTCCAAAACGTGAGCTTTCTATCCAGCGTCAGTCCTAGGTATTTTGCGGCATCCTTCGTCATTACTTCTTCTTCTTGTACCTAAAGGGGGATGATGATATCTATCTCTTTTCTCATAAAAAGTGCCATCTTCATCTTCTTTGCTGCAACTTCAAGTCCGTGATTTTTTATCTATAAAGCCACTCTCTGCATAACCTGGTTTAGTCGTATCTGAAGAAGTTTCATCGTGCGTTCCACGATTACTACAGCAGCATGGTCCGAGTGTTCTATAAAGAAGATCCCCTCTGGCATTTCCTAGCAGAGTAGTCTGTCGTCTGACATGTTCCAGAGAATGAGTCCAAATATTAAACCCTGAAATGCCCCTGCAGTTATTTTTTTCTTTGATTGCTTTCTGTTGTCGTAAAGGTCAAAAAACGGTCCTTAAATCAACCTCTTAATACTTTCAAGAGATAGTCGTATTCTGAATGTGTATTTCAGACCATGGAGCATGTCCTTTTATCTTGCTAAGTTAAAAGCGTTTTTTACATCCAAGGTCACCAAAAGGATTAGGGCAGTGATGCCAGATGGTACTGCGAAGTCGCACATGCGCAGAAGAGCTTAATGCTCATTCGCCAGTACAGCAGCGCGCTGCTTCTAATAGGCCCCACCTGAGCTCTCTCTCTAGCTTTCCCACTCCAGCCTCCCCCCAGATGGTTAACCCAAGCCTTCCCTAACAACTTATAAACTGCTTGAGTATCATGTAGGACAAAGTTATCGGTAGCTGAGTGGGCTAACGCACATGATGATTTTGCTCACTTAATCTTCGAATCTCAGCTGCACAATTTTTTTTTTTTTTTTTTNTGTTGCTTGAAGCTATTTTTTTTTTTTTTTTTTTTTTTTAAACTACGCATTAAATTTAAATACGTACATGATCTATAATAATTTAAAAAAATGTAACTTTCCTGATGAATATGATAAAGTGATTATTAATCAGGTGAAATTTTTATTTTCAGTTTATTGTACTGACTGATAGTATTAATTTTTTTTTTCATTAATTATGTACGAAATTTAGAAATAGTTACTTTTCATGTTTTATACGCAAGATGTACTTTTATATACTTATTTTAGAAAATAAATAAACAAATGCAACGAAGTACCTCGATAAAAAAATTTAATAAGTAATCATGCGTCAAATTGGTCAGTTTCCACACTACCCTTGAGGTACTGCATGTAGTGCGTTAGGTTGTTTTGATCACACGTTCATCAGTGTTTTACTTTATTACTGACATATTACGCTTAAGCTTAAAAAAGTTTCGCAATCATTACAAGACTACAGTTTCCTTTATTCATTTTTGATATACGTGTTATGTTCGTACCTTCGCCAATAGCCATATTATAACCATATTTGTTAGTTTAATTAGAACGAATTAAAGCCATGCATTATGCGCGTGAAATAAAACTAATAAGATTAATAAATAAATACATTTGGACTAGTTCAAATACAAATTTGCCGAATTAAAAAGATAAAAGTGTTGTTCGTTTGGTTCAAAATCTAGGTTTGTGATATGTCGTGCTTTACAAATTGATCGCAAAAAACACCGTGCATTTAGTAATTTTATACCAGTCTCACTAGCTTTCTCATCTTTAAGCTTAGTAACGCCAGAAAAAACTCTTTCTGCTTCCGCATTGGAATGTGGAAGAAAACAAACTGTAGTCACTAGTGATTTTAATGATGGGAGGCTTAAGACATTGTCGTTTTTAATTGTAAATATATTTTTCCAGAAATCTTCCACGTCACATATTAATAAGCTTTCGCGCTCTGAAGGTTCGAAAGAAGAGGGTAATGTTCTTTACTCATAAGCTATCGATTGGTAATTTCAATTTGGAAAATATTTATAAAAACAATACAAATCCGATAGATAATTATTTCTTTCCAAGCTCAAGGCCACCAATGGCTCTAGGAATATTAGAAGCTTTAAAAACTCACTGTGTTCTAAAAATCATTTTTTCATTTCCTCTACCGAATTAATGTAAAAATTTAAACAATTTTTGCGTACCTCGTTGGCATGATCCGTTGACATTTTAGCAACAATTTCCGCAGCATAAGGTCCATAATAAATATCTTGGCTTTCTTTAATATGATTCCGAACAATAAGATCGGTTGAAGACAAGAAATAAAGTGATTTTTCATTCAAAAAATTGAACCCGACTTGTCTTATTATGGTTTTAATCGACCGATGGAGCTTGTGAATCAATTATCCCTTACTTTGAAAAACTGCATTAAAAGAGTTCAAAAATTGTAATACAAAGCTCATGAATAAAATGTAAAATTTAATTTGTGGGTTACGTAAAGAAATCAAAACTTTTTGAGCATTTAAAACTTTTCCATCGTTAACATTAGCTACGGTTTCTGAATTACTGTTATTTGTTTTTACTACATGATTAAATACTTCTGATAAAAAATAATCAATTAACGCGGGATAATCGATTCGAATCCTATTGTAACATTTTTGTGCTTCAAGCCAACACGTACCCGAAAATTTTTCTAGTTTATTTTGAGGTAAGCGACGAAATTTAAGACACTCGCGAAGCTCTTCGAAACGTTTTGGACTATGTGCAAAGTAATGTTGAATTGCTTTAATTAGTTCTTTAACCGATTTTGGAGTTTTGCTGCTACATGATTTTGTGACTAATGCAGAGGTGTGGCATATGCAATTAAGCAAAATTAAACTTGGCACTTTATCTCTCAAATACTTTTGGAAGCCATTTTTTTTACCAGTCATAACACTTGCATTATCACAAGCTAAGCCAACTAAATTTTTCAATGGAATACGCCTGTTACACAAAAATTTCTCAAAAGCTAAAAACAAATCTGAAGCAGAAGCTTGCAAAGGATTTAATTCTAAAAGTTGCAGTAAATGTTATACTACTTTACCCATTTTTTCATCATAATACTGAATACAAGTACACGAAAGCTTAGAATTGCTTATGTCTGTACTTTCATCGATTAGTACTGAAAAAGGAACATTATTTAATATCTTAATTATACTTTTGAATTCACACGGATACAAGATTTTATTTATCACATTACCTGCTTTCGTTCTTTTCATTTGCATGTTTTGCACTGCTTCTGGATCAATCGCTACTTTTTTAAACATGGGTACTAATCTATTAACTAACTTAATCGCGACGTTCTCCTCCGCAACGAAAAAAGCAACATTTGTTTCGGCAATTTGCGTTTTTTTTTTAAAGAATCCCTGGACGGTGTGACGGATACAAAAGTTTTTAATTTTTTTGCCGCGTTAACGCTATCACGATGTCATTCACTCCTAACATGTCGGTACAAATTGGATTTGTGGTAAAATGAATAATTTTGTTTGAAATGTGTGCATTTAAAAGTTTGAGGTAATGTTTCGTGTTTTAAAATAGAATCCTTTAATTCTGGGTCGCGGGACCAGTCTGGCTGCCACGGTGTGCATTTTTTTTGGGATTAACACTTTCATCTTTCTCACTTTTACGTTTACTTGCTAATTTAGACAATATTTAAAAAAAAAAATCAAAGAGAAAATGTCACATTTAATACTAACACAAAAATTGAAATTGTCTATACAAACAATGTAATTGGTTTAACTCAATGATCCATTGGCCGCATGCGATGTACAGCTTCAAACAGCGAAAAAGTAAAGAACTAGCTCTACAAGGACTCACAAACAAGCTTAATTACACTCACATAACACATGCTATTAATAAGTTCATTCGCTCAAAACACAAATCACCACTATTGACTGCAGAAAGATAAAGCTTCAATACACAACGCGGATTACAATAGAAATAAGTGACAAGAAGGCACTTAGTTACGCATGCACGATTTACTGCAAACTGAGAAAGAACGCGAGACTCGTAGAAGCGTGCCAAAAAAAACAGTTAAGTCCAGTGACAGAAATATGATGTAAGCAAACGATATATAGTTAAGACCTATGTCGATCATGGGCATGCAAGACCATGCTGAATCAGCATATTTATAGATATTTGATAGATCCTTATGCTACCTCAACTAAGAGTGATTGCTTCGAGTTTAGAAATCTAAAATGCTGAATAAAAATACTAGCAAAGGTACTAACATAACACGTATATCAAGAATAAATAAAGGAAACTGTAGTCTTGTAATGATTGCGAAATTTTTTTACGCCCTCAAGGGTAGTGCGAAAACCGCCCAATTTGACGCATGATTACTTATTAAATTTTTTTATCGAGGTACTTTGTTGCATTTACTTATTTATTTTCTAAAATAAGTATATAAAAGTACAACTTGCGTTTAAAACGTAAAAAATAACTATTTCTAAACTTCGTACATAATTAATGAAAAAAAAAAGATTAATACTTTTAGTCAGTACAATAAACTAAAAATATAAATTTCACCTGATTAATAATCACTTTATCATATTAATCAGGAGAGTTGTATTTTTTTTTAACTATTTCTAAATTTCGTACTTAATTAATGAAAAAAAAAAAATTAATACTTTCAGTCAGTACAATAAACTGAAAATATAAAGTTCACCTGATTAATAATCACTTTATCATATTAATCAGGAGATTTATATTTTTTTANGTTTTTAAGTCGAAAATAAAAAAATAAAAAAATAAAAAAATTGCGCAGCTGAGATTTGAAGATTAAGTGAGCAAAATCATCATGTGCGCTAGCCCACTCAGCTACCGATAACTTTCTCCTACATGATACTGAATCAGTATATACGTTGTTAGAGAAGGCTTGGGTTAACCATCTGGGGGGAGGCTGGAGTGGGAAAGCTAGAGAGAGAGCTCAGGTGGGGCCTACTTGAAGCAGCGCGATGCTGTACTGGCGAATGAGCATTAAGCTCTTCTGTGCATGTGCGACGCTATAGTACTATCTGGCATCATTGGATTAGGGGTCTTGCTCCATGTTATATGTCTCGAGTGTTCTGAACTGCTTTTACTACTTCTTCTCCTGCTCCTGTGGTAGATCTTTCTTTCCTAAATCCATACTGCCTGTCGAAAAGTCTTCCGCGTTCTCTATGGCCAGTAGAAGACGGGCCTTAAGCAGCTTTTCGTACAACTTTTCAGGCGTATTCAACATGCACAACATCCTGGAAGTTGATGGAGAGTTAGGCTTTCCCTTGCCTTTATCGATCAGTACCAGCTGTGCGTTTCTCTAGGTGGTTGGGAACAACCTCTTCCACAAACTTGCATTGTACAGATTCAAGAGCAGCTGTGGATGTTTTGCCACCACTTTCTTAATGTTGTATTTCGGTATACCATCTGGTCCAGGAGCTTTTCCGTTCATAAGCAATTTAGCTGCTAGCTTCTGTTTCTTTCGAGTAAATAAAGATACATCTTTTATGAGCTCCAAATCTGCTTGATCCTTGAGTTCTGGATGCGTCGGGAATAGCGTATCCACGATATGTCTCGTGGTATTCAGTCCTTTGATTGCAGTTGGTGCAAGTCTTACCAGTTCTTCTATTAGTATCTGGTATGCCCTGCCACAGGTGTCGTTACTTACTTCTTCGCACCGTGTCTGCAGAACTGCTTTTTGCTGTTTTTAATAGCAGCTCGCATTGGCTTTCTTGCAAGCTGGTTCTCGTTGTACCCCTGTCTGGTCTCTAATCTGTTTCTAGCCCTTTAATAGAGGCATCTATGTATGAGACATTGGTGCCTTAATTCAGCAATTTTCTTGTTACACTAGTAAGTTGAGCGTTTGCCGTCTTATCTTTTTTTCCTGGGCAAAGAAGCCTTGCATGTGGTTTTTAGCATTCGCATGGTTGCCTCGATAAGATTCTGTACTCTTTTCTATTTGTTTCAGGTTTCGTTCATCGTTTTTGATAGTAGCGATGCCATTCTCAACTTTTGCCGCTAGTCGTTTTGTGTCCGGGTTCCTAACATTTCTTTTCATTTTGCGTGCTATGTTTATTCTCTGTCTATTTTATTGGTGATTTTAAAGATCATATTTTGGTGATTTCTGCCATTTTTGTTCTCGATTACGTGACATTTTGTTACTCTTGTAGCAAGGGTCTCTAAAGCTTGTGTGATGTCTGGTAGAAATTCGCTATATCCCAGTCTTTGAAAAGTCGTGGTCCTTCTTTAGTTTACAACGATCAGTCCTAGCCTGGCCACCATATCCAGGACTGCCTGGAACTTAGAGTTCGTTGCAGACAATCCCCATTTCACTGCTCTTGCATTGAAGTCTCCGGCGACCAATAGGTCACCTTCTATGCAATCCTTGATGGTTTTTTCGAGGTTATTTATTCTTCTTCTGTATTTCTCGATACTAGTGTTTGGTAAAAAGTAGCAGCTGTCGTACGTGATGCCCCCCCTTTTTAACTAACCAGACAGAGTGTCTCTCCGATCCGCTTGCATTTTGGCAGACCTTGTCTGGTCTAAAAACTGAAATGGATGACATATTTGTTGCGTTGCTAAGCTACTTAGGCAGCTTAAGTTTTTGTTTTGCTTGCTTTGGATGGCTGTTAAGACTTCCTCTTTTTGCTACCTATCTCAGTGTGCTACCTACTTGCTTCTCTCTAGCAGCCACTTGCTCGTTGCGGTTCACAAGTGCCTGCTTTCTTTTGTTTACGTTGTCTCTTTACAGTTCGTCGTGGTTGTCATCGTTCTTGCTTTCCTTTGATATGCTCTGATTCTTGGTAGCACCATTGTCTCTACCTCTCTTTTTCAGAGGCTGTCTAATTACACGAGCTGCCAGAGATACCTTTAAAACTAACATCTCCTCCACAGTCTTCTGGCTGCAGCCTTTAAATTCCTTTAAGATCCCATAGTTTTTTCCCAGGTGAACTCTGGCTTTCTTCACTGTTCTGCTGACATTTGGCTGCCTGTCACTTGCTTTTTTAATACTTTGTAGGACGTCTGTCATCCTACCTAGTACTTTTTTCTTCTTCTTTTCTGTATCGCTTAAGGTTCTTTGTAGGTGAGCTACTACCGTTGATTCAGCCAGTATTAGCTGATTATTATTCTAGCTATTCTGATCTATATACTGTGGTCCATTTGTACGATCGTTTGATCAACCATCAGTTGTCATTTGCTTTTAAATGTTAAAAAGCATAGCACTTTCATGATGAACGCCTTTGTGGCCTTCCCCAGTATCCGTGAGGCTAACACCAGTCACCCGGGCTTTCACCAGGTTGGAACTTCCGGTGAATTTCCTCAAAGAGGTTACTGCCTGGGGTACGTTGTTTTTTTTTAGCATAGCCCATGTATGGTTTTATTTAAGAACCAACCCTGGATTTCTTTTACGAGGTTTTTTTCTTAGCTTTGTGGTCAACCAGAACTTCTCTATTTTATTCCGACCACCTACGGTTACAAGCTCTACCCACTGCCTCACCTTAAAGCCATACACCCACCGAAAGCTTGCACCCATCCGCAACCCAGAGAACACGTGCCTGATAGGCTGACTGCCTCAGCTCTGGGATCATTATTATTATTGTTATGATGATTGTTGTTAGTTTCATAATTACTATGATTATTATTATTATTGTTATTATCATTCTTATTATTAACAGTAGTTACTCATATTATCAGTACCATTCTTTTCATTATTATTACAGTCATTATAATTAATATCTTCTTCATGATTATCATCGTTATCACGAGCATCATGATTATCATCATCATCATCATCATCATCATCATCATAATCATCATCATCATCATCATCATAATCATCATCATCATCATCATCATCATCATCATCATCATCATCATCATCATCATCATCATCATCATCATCATCATTATCATCATCATCATTATCATCATTATCATTACCATCATCATTATCATCACCATCATTATCATCATAATCTAAATTATTAGAATCATTATTTTAACTATCACTCCCTTTCTGATTTTTAATGCTTTTTCTTTCATAATTATTGTAAAATTCAAACTTATATCATTTAAATTTGCCTTTAGCTCAAGGCCGCAGATTTTACCACAGTTTCACCTTTCTCCGCACAGTACTGAACAGCAGATAGGTCAACTGTTGATTTATTAGTACATTAGGGAGGAAAATGAAGATTTTTATGCTTTACAAAATAAAAATATCTGCATACCTTTTCGGTTTTTTTTTTTATTTAATTTTATTTGATTCTTTAATGCTGCTTCTTTCGATATTATTTATTTTATTCAGTATTATCTAATAAAATATTCTGGACAGTTTGGTATGCTTCTCCTTTTTTATCCATTTAGTTTTATAATATATAACAGTAAGAACTGTAAATTTATTAAGTAATAAGACTATGAAACTATTCAGCCAAGTAACTATGAACTTATCCAGCAATTATAACATTGAACTTATAAAAAAGTTGAAACATGTTGGATTAAAATGTTGAACAAATAGTTGAGAACCACACTTAGTAGGTGGTAGAAAGCTGCGTTCTAAAACACTGTGTAAAGAAGTGCACCTTACACGAATTTTTAATGAAACTATTATGTCTCCCTTGCTATTGGGCCAGTACTTGCTGACTCCATGTGTTTAGGGTCCGTGGCTCACTTTGGTTGTCACTTTACACTTTTGAGAGCCACAAAGTACACAGTCAGCTTTGTTATGTGATGACTTTCGTTCATTACAACTCTTTTGAAGGTCTTAAACTTTTATCTTGGAGGAAATAAATATTATATTAAACATTATGAAAATATAAATTTTAAGAACTTTATTCATTTACGCAAGTCCCACGTAACAGCATCTGCTTCTTAAAACTATCACTGTATTCAATAAATATGTGTATACATATCAAAATATTGTGATTTAAGGTAAAAAGTAGACCATGGTAAACTGAATACCTAAAGGAAAGAAAAGAATCTTAACTTTTGACCCTTTTTTCTTTTTAAAATTATTCTAACTCTATTTGTGAGCAATTATCTTCAAAGATCATTAGTATTATTGAATAAGTTTACCAATAAATTAATAAATATATGTGTTTATAGGTTTATGCTTGTGGTTTTTTCTTTCTTATTTTGTTTTTTTTTAATTTGCTTTTTTATTTTAATAATTAAATATTGTACTGCATTAACATAGTAATTTATTCTACTATTTGAAAAAACTATGACGGTTACTGGGAAGTGTCTTACTAGGAAGGATAATAAGATCTATTAGGTTTAGTAATAATCTGCTTATGAGTAATTAATTATTTTATTTAAGAAATACATACGCATATTACTATATAAATATATACATTACTTAATTATACTCTATATATATTACTTAATTATAAGTTAGTAATTGTGTTTTTTTCTTTCTTCTCCTTGGTTTTTTGTCATTTAATACTAATCTATTAAGGTCATTAAGATTTGCGGAAATACCTGTTTCAAAGCATAGCTTGTAGTGCCATTCATTTTTGGCTAGATTGATATCTTTCTGGCATGACGAACAATTTTTTTTTCAACACAGATTTCGAGACCTTCGAAGGCTCTTTTAGTAGATTTTTCGTTACTGTATGTAGCGAAGCTTAGGTATAGCTGTATTCGTGCATATCATCGTGCATGATATCTTGTGGATAATAGTTTAAATGGCTGAGGGGGCCGAGATTTATCAGCAACCAGGTATACTTATATCCAGTTTTATGGTGGCTTTCACATTGTGACTTATATTGTAAATAACTAATTTGTACATACATTTTAACTGGTGAAATCTATAATAGTAAGTTTATTCCATTATGAGTACACCATTGCCATGGTTATGACTGACTAGTCTTTATCAGTCATGCTGCGTTTAATGCTTTCATGTTCGCATCTGCATAGTTCCCTGAAGAGGGAGTCAGGATGACTCCGAAATATTGGATCATATTGTCCTATTAATAATATGAAATAAATAGCCATGCTCCAAGATTCCAAGTTTTTTTCATTTAAATTTCCTCTATTATGGCAAAGGAGCAAGAAGACAGTAGTTTTATTATCAAATTAACTATAAAATTGCCTGTTGGCTACCTACAGATTAAGATTAAAATCTTGGAACTATGTGATGTACTTCTCGACGTATAAGTAAGATAGCTTAATTGTCGACTTTAGTTATTGTGCACATTTTCGGCTACTTTTAATTTTTTCTTGTAAATTGATGATTTTGGCAAAGCTTGACTCTGTTTCTAAAATTTGTGTACATCGTTGTCATTTGCATGTACTGATATATTTTCAATATGTCATTAACACAACATTTTCTGGACATAAAAAGTGAGTCAACTGCTTATTTGATTTGCGTTTTGCACTATTTTCAATTGGTTTGGCAAATTCCGTGCGATAGTCAGGTTCATTGTTATGCAACATTTAAATAACGCTTTAAGGATCCATGTATTTCAGAATCCATGTATTGTATCCTTGGGATGACCTTTCTTGCCAATCTCTAACGGCATAAAAAAAATCTGCGACACTAAATAGAGAGAAATGGTTTGAAAAATCTCTTCCCCTTTTAGTTTTCTCTATGTCCCATAGCAAAAAATACATAAGTCTTCAAGGAATTATGTTTGGTATATAAATGTTACTTATCAATGGTTATTATTATTTTCAATGGTGAAGAAATCTTCTCTGCTTGACAAATAGTGGATTTTATCTTGGAAGAAGAAAGTGTCTGAATTTTTTCTCCTATATTTAGTGTTTTATCAGTTCTTTAAGTAAATAAATCACTATTGTTTTAAGTGGTTATAGTTCAGTGTGTATAACTATGTTAATTAAGATGTATGTATATTTTCTTCCTGTTTCTCTTATTTTTCTTATTGTTTCATAACTTTATATAAAGGTTGGCTCACGTTGACTCTACTCTTTATTGTTATTTTGTAGTCAAGGTTTATCGTGCAGCGTGGAAGAAAAAAAGTTTCAAATTACTTTTGATTCATGAGTCTCATAAGCCCAGAAGCCCTAGTGAAAAATTAAAATTAATTATTTAATTTTGGTACTTCGTCAAAAGTTTTATTACTAGTATCTTTTCGATATTTGATTGGGTTTTTTTACTTTATTTTATAAAAAATTGTATTATCTATTTTATTAACGTCATATAAAGTACATTCTATACTTTATAATTATGAGCAACATTAAACAGCTACATGATAGTTATGTCTTTACGAGTTAATTACAGGACTCAGTATCAAGTTTTTTTTCTAGCGTATAGATGTGGCTCACACAAGATTCTTTATCTTTATTTCTAGAATAACCTGTTTCTAAAATTTCTATAAGTATTGTAAAGAGATTTTAGGAATTACTTTTACGACTGTGATTATTTTTATTACTGGAACACATTAAAATTGTTATACACGGCATAGAGCATATGTTTTATTACTTATTTTCAAAGTTTATTCTAACTAGTAAGAGTTTTAACCGAAATATGTCCATCTGTACTTTATGCTTCTTTCGTTAATTTATTGAGCGGATGTGATATCATTAGAATATTGGCATCAACTTATTTGTGTTAAAGAAATTGTATAGGTGTATGAAATAATTTTACTCAAAAAGCTATTTTTCAGAATGTGATACAGTCTTGATTGTAACTTTATTTACAATAACTTCACTATTATAATTGCTGTTGCATGTTGATAATAGTGTATACATTCTAGTGTCTTTATATCTGGTTATAGTGAAGTATGAAAGTTTTCGATTTCCTTGCCTTATTCTGTGGTGTAGACAACTTTTTGCTACAACGTACACGGGGAACAAGATTTATAGTCATCTAACAGGACCCTGCGAAGACTGCGTAACATGCATATACGTGCTTGCTTTCTTACCCATCATTATTGCACAAGGTTAATCATAATATGCATAGTTTCTTACAATTGAAAAATTTAAAGAATATAATTGCTTAAAGTTATAATTCAACAAACAGTTTGTGAGTCTAAATGTAAGGTGAAAAATAAAATGTATCTGTATAGTGAAAATAATCGTATTACTCTGAAGTTATAGTTTTATAATAGGTGGAAATGGCTTACTCTTCTAGTAAATATTACATTAATTCTAAAGTAATTCAGAAACGCTGCATTCCTCTATCACATCAAAAAAAAAATTAATTTGAATTAGTTTATTTCTTACCTTTTAACAAACTACACCGAATTAAAATAATGCAAAAATATCATCTACTTACGACATTAAATTTTTTATACAACATTTAGCATCTGTATAACGTTTATAAGTACTCTGATTTATTGATTGCAGATAAGAGAACGTTACGCACTTGAAATAGTAAAAACTTTTATTTAATTTTTTTAAATCTACAGAACTAGAAATAAAGTCTAACCGGTGCATTAAATGAAGTTTTGTGTCAAGTACACTACTGCAAATCAGAATTTCTCTAAGGATAGTAAGGAGCTCCAAAAAAAATAACTCAACGAACTGCAGTTTTACCTCATAAAAAAAGTAAAAATTCGCTTATCATCACAGTTTTAATGAGTAACTTAAAAGTGTATATAACTTAAAAATAATGTTCAACAAACCATAATAAATTCAAATTTACTTTCTATATCATGAAATATTTCAAACATATCAGCAGTGATTTTTTTTAGGAACTAAACACTAAATTAAACCAAATTTCAAGGCTAAGTGTATTAGAAAAAAGATCTTACTGAAAAAAATGTCATTAAACAATTATCGCCGTTTACAGGAACAAAAGAAGTGATATCCCGTGAAGCATACTAGAGAGCGTATCCACACTAATGTAGATCTGTTTTTTCACACATGTACTCGACGTCTATTCTGAAATGCCCATCAATTTTTGTAACAAAATTAACAATCTTTACTTAGTTTTCAAAGTAGAAGTGCAAGTTAGTTTCTAGTCTCAGACTTTCACACGTCACATTTTTTTTCGCTTGGCAACTTTTGACTTTCACAATTTCTAAGAAAATCGTCTTGTTTTCACTGATTTTTTTCTGTCTAAAATATTTTATCAAATTTGTATGTAAATTTAAATGAATAACGTACATGATTCATGTAGACTTTGAAATCAACCTGTGTAAAATTACAGCATACCTTAAATATCCAGAGAATCGAAATAAATTAAGTATACGACTTTCTAGATAGGCTTTAGAACTTACAAGGACTTAGTTTAGGACTAATCTATCGTTAGTGGCAAAAAAATTTGCGTAGATTATATTCACCCATTTGTACATTGTCCTAGAAACCTTCTAAAGTGGTGTAGAAAAATTTCCCTAATTGGCTAGGAAATCTGAGTAAATAAAATATTTACATAGATCTTCCTGCCAACAGCTTTAAATATAGGATCCACCTGATTAGACACCTGGATGTTCACCTCTAAATCCACCTAAGTTTCCAATCAAAAATCCACTTGGAAATTGTACGCAGACATCTTTAAAAAACCTACGAAAAAAAGAGGAAAAAATATACGTCGATTTGGTCTAGGTATTATTGCCCTAAAAATTCAGTAAGGAAGGGTAAAAAGGGACACTAGTATGTTTATTTTTTAATGAACAAAAAGCTCCCGTCAAACATTAACCTAAAGTAATATCACAGGATAAGTAAAAAACCGTTCAAAATGGTTGAAAGTCCACGTAGATTTTGTCCACGTACTTTTTCTTCACCTTATAAATACAATAAAATTAGGGGTCAATCCACCCAAATTTTTTTAAGCAGTGACAATGTCCATATACATCTACCAAACAATAGCTTAAAACTTAGGACGTCCCCCTGAATGTCAACCAAAAAATATACAGGAATTTTCAGTCAGAAATATACCTAAAACGATTTTGCAGGATTGATTAAAAATCCATTAAATAAAGCTGAAAAATCACCGTGGATTCGATCTACGTATTTTTTAATCGTTCTATAAATCTCTTTAAATATAGTGGTGAATCCACCTTGATTTTCTATAATGTCTACATGAATCTGCTTAAAAACAGCAGAAAATCTATGCTTTTATCTGAATGTCCTAAAAAAATATACCTGAATTTTCAGTAAGAAATGAATCTAAATTTAACTTGCAGAATAAGATGAAAATTAACTTGAAACAACAAGAGTATATGAGTGGACTTTATCTACGTATTTTCTCGTCTTTCTGGATATCTACTAAACTAAGGTGAAAAATCTACCAAACTGGTTAACAAATCCACCTGGATTGGCTAGAATGTCAACATAGATCTGCCTAGAGACAGCTGGTAATCCAGTATTCCCCTGAACGTCCACCAAAAAATGTATCTGAATTTCAAGTCAAAAATAAACCAGGAGTCATTGCGTAAAATAAGGGAAAAATCTTCTGAAAATAGCAGGAATGTCCACGTGGATGTTGTCTACATATTTGTTCATCGTGTTGGAAATCCATTAAAATAAGATGGTAGATTCCCTTAAATCAGCTGAAAAATCCACGTGGGTTGACTAAAGTGTTCACATAGATCTGTGTAGAAATAGAAAGAAATCCAAGATCCACCTACTTATTCACCTGCTTTTACCCTGGAAAACCACCTGCATCTTCAGTTAAGAATTCCTCTGAAACTTTTATCTACGGACACTGCATACACTTTATATATTGGTGCAAAGAAAATATACCTAGATTTAAAATCGTACAATCCATAACTTTCAACCGCACTAAAGAAGTGTTTATTTATATTTTTTGGTATGCATGTGTAAATTATACATGTGTGAGCAGATGGTGTATTTGTTGGGAATTAGCTGATTTTCCCACCTATTATAGTGTAATGCATTTGATGGTGCAAGTATTTTTTTTTCGTTTATTTTTCATTTTATTGGTGTCAGGTTATAAACATAACATAAGTATTTACTTAGGAAAATTCCGTAACTACTGTCAATTTTATCTCTTGAGCCTATTTTGATAGTATTGATCTGCAATTATTTGTAGATGATGATCGTATGTTTTTTTATAAAATATACTGGGTTCCATTGCAAAAAGAAGCTTTTTTTGTAGTTAAATAAAAAGCAAAAGTAATAAATATTTATGTTATAAAAGTTGATCAGAAAAACTTCAGTTTTACCCATTAAAACCCATTGTACCATTACCACCCTACTTCAAAACAAGTATTGTTTTATCAAGAATTTTCTGTACATAATCGGATAAATACATATATTCACGATTAATACATCTGGAAGCTGCCTTAGTCTTTAAGCTGTACGATCAACCAAATGTTATGATGCTATCAAACCATCTGTCTTAATAATACCTTACAAAATGGTCAATTAGTAATATTTTTTTTTTGTTTTAAATATGATAAAATAACTGGAAAATATATCAACGTTTTTCCTCGCACTTTTAAAGAATAATTTCATAACCATGTTTTGATAAATGAGCATTGAACATGAGAGCTAAAGCTTTATTGTTAGTGAGCTAAACTGGTACACTAACAGTAGACACAGTCTTAAAATAAGTAATGAAAAGAATATTCCTAATCCTGGGGGCTAAATCATTTTTTCTGCTGACCCTCATGCTTCCAAAAAAATATGTTAAACTTATGCATATCTAAATTTATTGTTTTATTCTGCAGAACGTCTTTTTTTTTGTTTCTTCACAAGAATTTGTGAAATCTTCTTTAATTTTGCATCTAGATTGCAGTTCCGAGTTATATCTAAGCAAAAATAAGGCTATTTTTCATTTTCTTGTTAAAGAAAAGATTCTTCCCGTATAGAGTTTTTCAAAACCTTTTATAAAAAGTTGGTAATAAGTATTTGATTATTGTATAAGTCATGGCAATAGTAAAACTTTTATTAATGTCGTACATGTAAGCAGGACTTTTGTCTTTTATTTAACAATCTTTTACAAAAGATTTTAAAAGATCTAACGCAGCTCTCGTTTCTTCTCAAAATATGCATTTGTTACTCCAAGATACTTTAAAAAACCTTAAAAAAATTTGTTTAGTCTCAGCTCTTGGAGTTGATGCTAATAAGGGCACTGCCATTAAATTTGTAAGTGTTAAAAAAAATAAAAAACTGTGTATTCACTGTAAAAAAGTATTAACGACGCGGAAAAATATAACTGTTACTAAAAAATTGCGTAAAATCAGAGTTAAACAATATTGTTGAGGTGAGATAAGAGGTTAACCTCAAAAATCTTCCAAAATTGGTCGATGGTCCTCAAATTCTTGCTCTACTCGATAATGACAAGTTTATTAAAAAGATAAATAATATAGAGAAAGCAGCATGGCAAAGTTTTAAGAGCATGTGTCAGAACTTTTAAGGTAATGAGAAGAGGGAGGATTACCAGAATAAAGTTGAAGATTTGTTAGACAATTTCAAATAATTGGGTTGTTTAATGATTTTAAAATTACATTCTTTACAATCTTACCTTAACTATTTCCCAGAAAACCTTGGAGATCACAGCGAAGAGGAAGAAGAAAGATTCCATCAAGATATAAGTGAAATGGAAAAGTTATATCAAGGAAGATGGAATATTAACATGATGGCTGATTTCTGTTGAAAGTTAAAGAGAGAAACAATTCACGAGAAATTTAAAAAAAAATAAAAACCCGTTTTATAGGTCATTCGAAGAGAAAAAAGTTCGCTACAAGAGAAAGAAAGTGTGAGAGCAATATAAGCAGAAATATGAGGAGCGGCGTTGGCTCAGTGGTAAGTGTGCTTGTTACTGATACAACGCAGTTCTAGGGGTCGTGGGTTCGATTCCGGCTGAATGCAGATTTTTTTCAAAAACTGTTTTCATCGGGAAAAGTTCCTATGAAACCCCGGCTGTTTCGGGGCGGGTTTTTCCGTGGAATTTTCCTTCAGAGTAATTCCAGGGTTTTTTCCTTGCCCCACAGGTCTTCGGGCCTGGGTGAATGCGAAACAGTGTTAGGGCTATAGGTAGGGATTAGCGGACCCGATGCCAGGCGTCGGGCAGGGATCGCTGGCCTTACCGGCGAGGAGTGGCTCCTGAAACAACGGGGCTTCTCCGGGGATGCTAATTAGCCTGGATCCGATGCTTCGGCAGAGAGCGCCGGCTTAACCGGCGAGGAGTGGACGTCCTGGAATAATGGAGTCTTCTCCGGGGAAAGGCTACACAGTGATGAGTGGACCCGATGCACCATCGGTGCAGAGAGTGTCAGCTTAACTGGCAAGGTGTTCCACCGGAGATACTCACACTGTGCCCATGGATTCAGGTAGGAGGCGAGGAAAAAGGTTTAGAGATGGGTGTGGCAATACACCCCCACACATAGGTGGTGAGTGGGTGGCCCCCGCGACTAGGCCTAGTAGGCTGTTGTGGTAACTCGGTATAAAAAAATATAAGCAGAAATATGATTCACATGTGTAGACCTATTTTGTTTTATTTTAAATACTCAACACTTTTTACTCCTTATATTGGCCGTTCTTTTACATAATTTTTCAACGTACAAGAAGAACACATTTAAAAAAGATTTGAAAAAAACTTTTTTCAGTTTTTTAACGCTCACAAACGCAATTTCCTTCTGTTTATACGATTTCCTCGGAATTTTAAAAGTCTTGGAGCTAAACGAATCTCTAACCTCAACTTAGTTAAAAATAAGACATGAGAATTAGACAAAATCTGCATGAAATTTTTTTTTTACCTAGCTAGAGTATAGAAACTCGATTTTTTACGATTTACTGTGATTTTCTGCTACTTTTTACGGTTTTTCTGCTATTTTTTAGCAAATTCATTAAAATTTTGAGGGTGTACGGGTAAAGTAGGCGTCAGATTTAGACTTAACACATTAGAATCTATAAGAACAAATTTCGACACGTATTTACAAAAATGTTTTCAAATGTGTTAAGAGCTGAAAGTGTGATTTTTTGCGATTTTTGGCTATTTTCTGCATTTTTTTGCGATTTTTTGAAACTTTGAGGGTGTACGGATCAAACGAACCACGGAATCAGATTAAAAGCCTTAAAATACATATAAATCAACCTCGTCACATGTGTATGAAATTTTTTTTTAATGTTTGAAGAGCTGAAAATGTGATTTTTCACAGTTTTCAGCTATTTTTTGCAGTTTTTCGCAATTTACTCAAAATTTTTAGGGTGTACGGGTGAAATGGACCTTGGATTCGGATTAGGCGCGTTAAAGTACATAAAGATAAGTGGGTCTGGTCAAAATTACAGTCCACTTTTGTTTTTGCGTGCCGGTGTTCTTATTCAGTAGGGAGACCTATCCGTGTTGTGGATTAGAATCCTTATAGATTAAAAGTTGACCAAAAGTTTTCTGAACTATAATTAGAGAAAAAGTGTGTAGGCAGGTATGTTTTAAAGAAAAAAAAAAACAATTATAATATTGGGGTCAAATCCATGGCTTTTCAAAATAAAATGCACTTTACTAAGTATATATAAACAATCACTAAGAAGCAAACAAAACTGCAAGCTAGCACCGATAAGGTAGAGCTCTAGTAGGTTTTTGCTTATTTATCGTACAGTAGTCTTCGTTGTACACGTGAAAGAATTGACTATATTTATTATTTGCTCACAATCTATTGTTGGTAAAGTAAAACTAAAACAGTATTATTCCTTGTCTTACATTTGTACATTGCTTTTCCCTTATGTACAAAGCAGATTTCTCTTCTACGCTGAATAAGTAAGAACCTACCAGAGTCTTACCGTATTGGTACTAGTAAACAGCTTTGTATGTTTTTTGGTAATTATCCTTAGATACTTAGTTAATGCATTTTACGTTAAAACGCAGTGAGTTTGATCCAAATAAAATAATAGTTTCCTGTTTCTTCTGTCTAAATACACCTGCCTATACACTTTTTGCCCTTCCTAGTTATAGTCTTAGAGATTTGCGATAAATATTTAATTTAGTACTAAATTAGAATCTTTACTAGATTAGAATACTTATAGCTTACAATATCTCTGCCCAACTTAAGACGTGGATTTTCAAAAATGTTACTGCAAAATGTTTTTATAGAGTTTGCTTATATACTAGAGTGCAATGCAAACCTAGGACAAGAGAAAAGAAAACTCTTACATAAAATACAAGTATTAATATAAAGGCTGTTACATACAATAACTAATAGAGTGTTTTAATAAAAGAAAAGTGTGTTTTCGATGGTTTGGTTGATTTTAAAGTAACAAAAAATGTATCTGCTGATGTCATGAGCGACATCTGTTATAAGGTGGCATCCTATACAATTAAAAAAGTCTTCGTAGACTTCATACACTGAGGTATTCTATCGTCAGATGTTATAAGCTGTAAGATCGAAATTTCGATTTCAATGACGTAAAAAGTTGAAATGGATTGTAACCACTTTTTTTACAAGAAGACAAAAAGGCCTTAAAAACATTAAAATAAAGCAATATGCTGCAAAACTACTGTTATTGACTAAATACTTTGGCTTTATTTTAAGGAATAAAATAATTAATTTTATTAATTAAAATTGTAACTTTACTTATACCTCAGAAAAAATAATAAGATTTGTTAGTATTTTCTCGCTAACAAAAGGTTGAATACTAACACTTGATAAGTACGTTATGCAGCATAATTCCATATAATTACGAAAGTTACTTTATCATCTAACATTAACATGCCAATACAAGTTGTTCTAAGACATGAGCTTTAAGTAGTCTATAAACTAGCATTTGTCAATGTTCTAATCAAAGATCGTATACTTGGTAGCATAAACCTTTATAATGCATTCTCACAGTTGTGGAAGCTTTTCTCAGAAATTTTAAATGAAACTGTATGTAAAAACTTAAAATTTTGTCCAGATTTTAGGAAAAACCTTTTCAATAGGCAGTATTTTTGTAATGGGATTCTCAGACTGGGTGCCTTTAATTTCAATGATACATAATATACTTACTTAAGAAGAAAGTGTTAAGTTTGATTTAAACGTATTGTATGTTTGTTACTTCGATAAGCATTTCTTATTGTGTAGTATTACTGTGTGCAGTACAAAAGCAATGATCTGCAATTACTCATGAATGTTAATTGTGTGCGTCGTACATAATAATACATAAAATATTTCTAAAAAATAAGTATAACATTGTTGAAAAATACAATTCGTACGTACAACTGGCAGATTTTTTGCTTATTATAATATGAGAAATTATATACGAAAAGTACAAGCAAAGAACTGTTCAGGACCCTGACGCATAGTAATGCATTAGAGATCAATTTTTCACTGTTTATATAACTTATATGCTTATTAACATTTGTACGTATATTATTGATAATATAAATTTTTAATACTTTTGCAACAAATATAAAACAAGCTTAGTTGGAAAAAAAGCTGTTTTAACAAGCTAGTCACTTGCTGTATTATGTGTTATGATAAACAATTATAATTGATTTCAAAAAGTAATTTAATATTCAAAAATGATCACTTATCATTGAAAAGCTTACCTACAAGACAACAACAAGGCCATGAATCAAAGAACTTACAGATGGTGGTATTTTCAGTAAGAAAAATGGTAAGTAATGCAAGAAATAAAGTAGCATTAGTTACTTATGCTTTTGTAATAACAGCTTTGAACGACACAGTGATGTGTGGTGGGATTTACTAGTTATTAATGTTCTGCAAAATATTTTATCCTAAATAAGTTTTTTCTTACAGTTGCTTCAAAATTTATGCAACTTTCTTCATAGTATGTATGAATAATTTTTATTATAACATTTTGTTACAATACACAACGTTTTATAGGGTAAGTACTGATAACTTAATAAGTAAAAAAAAAGATATAAAATTCTTTGTACATCTTCAAAGTTATTAATTATAAAAGATCTTAGACTTAAACCCATAAATGTAATTAAGTTGTACCCCATGTGAATATACCAAACACAAATTTTCTTATTGATAACAACTGATTTCGATTAAAAAGTGGATAGAATAATTTTAACGTATGATTCGTGTAGTACAACAAATTCTCGTAAAATTAAGAAGATGTGTAGAATAATTTATTTTAATAAATGACTTTTTTCAAATTCTGAGTGCATATTTAATTATTACAGATGATAATTATCACACATACAACATTGTTATTATTAGGCTGCCTAATGCATGCCTATAGTGTAAGGTACTGCAGGCTTTTAGCTTTAAAAGTTGCAATGTGCAGGGTCAATAATTATCAACGCATCTATTTTTCTGTTACAGATAAGCAAAAAAGAGTAATTTTTGAGATCGTTTTCATCAAAGATTCTAAGACATGTGTTTTCGTTCTGGTAATCATTATTTTCTATCCAGAAAAGAACAAGTCACTTTTCCTTCTAGGAGCACCTTATCTGTTACGATTTATTCTGCAGAAAATCCTGCAGATAGTGCTGCAGAAGATCCCGAAGGAACGTTGCAGGTGAATCTGCAGTAATCCCTACAAAGTAATTGTGCCCATTTGCTGCAGGATCTGCTACAGCTTTATCTGTAAAAACCCCAGCAGACTAAGTTAGTAGTGGTGTTAAGTAGTTTTCAGACACCTTTGACATCACCGTCTGGTGCCTGCGGTTGGGATCTGGGGTGAGTGTTTAGTTATGTTGTTAGAAGAGGGTCAGAAAAGGAGAAGGAGAGGGGACCCTATCTGGAGATTTTTGGGGGCCTTCGAAAAAGCAGAGTCTCAGAGGTAGGTGAGGGAAATAAAAAGGAAAAATACATGACTTCTGAAATAATCTTGCCTTCCTTGTTTCTTTAATGTCGGTACTAGGTAGTGTCCAAGATATATGGTACTTTTATTTTTTTTTTTTTATTTTTTTTTTTTTTTATTATAGTGCGTTACGTCCGGCTCCTATAAAGGGCACTACTGAGGGCACTAAGCACTTGGAAAAAGGAAGGGAAGAGATGAATGGGAGGCCTTCCATTACTGGAAGGGGGGTAGGGGAAAATTAGGCAATTTTTGCTGCGAGAAGGTTGCCTAAGCCCTTCTCGAGGAGCATTGCATGGTTAAAAAGCATATGTAAAAGTCACAGAGGTACTTGCCCGAAAAGTCGCAGTGGCCGGGAATCGAACCACGGTCTCCCGCGTGCTAATCCACGACCTAGCCGACTGAGCTACCACACGCTCAATTCTTTTGTTTATCAGTGTGATAGGAAAACTACTGCTAAAGTATCAGGATCGTAGGTCTATGTGAGAGGTATGTTTGTTAGGGGTGTTGATGCAGATCGAACATTATATGCCCCTAGCGTAAAATTATTATCCCCTTGCATTATAGGGGAAGGTTGGGTGGAATGGGCAAAAAAAAGATCAGCGGAAAATAACAATTTATATGAAATGAAAAATGCTTCATTAAACTGCGTTAACATATCAATAAATATCATGAAAATATAATCCATGCATCAAATTAAGCAATGAAGTTAATTTGTTTGAGCAAATACAAACGAAACCGAAACATATCAAACTGCCCATACCGTACCACCCGTGGGGTGGTATGGGTAATACGTAAGTGCGGAATGGGCAATGTTTTGCCAGATGTACAGATTACGTATTATCAAAATAAAAAAACGAATGTGAGAGATTTATTAATAATTATGATGCTTATAATATAAAAACACAATATAAACTGCATATTTATTTGACTTTTATTATCCAAAGTTACATAATACAGATAAACTGTGAAATTTTAACAATATTTAAAATCGAACTTTAGCTCTTAATAGTAATAATACCCTTATGACATACCTTATGATATAAAAACAACCAATGATTCATTTAAATTATTAATTTTTTGGTTAATTGTGTAACTTTGTACTAATTTTTTTTTTTTTATCACATAACTAAATACTGAAAGTTGTTAGGAACTTGTGCTGATTGAACTTGTGCAGCGTGTATGATGGGCACATTATTCAAATTCATCGGAGTCACCATCGATGGATCAATAAAAACAGATTCAGAACTCAGAGTAATAGTGTTGAAATCCATGTTATTGGTTATATCTCCAGCTGGCTTCTTTTTCTTTGGCACTGTTTTCTTACCCTCATTCGCAAAGAGGGTTAAGAGATAAGATAAGATGTATTGAGTGGGTGAAAAATATTATGTAGAACACGGGAGCCAAGAAGCAATAAGATTTCTTGGTTACAGGGAAAATTCTAATACATGGAAGGGATGAGAAATGGAAAAACATATGTAATGCAGTATGGCTCAAATTATAAGGGGGTACAAAATAAATCATGCGTAGGTGTAATCACAAGGATTGGAAAGATAGGATGTCAAAAGAGCTATAAGAATAATTGCTTACAAGATGCAGTTCTGTGTGATTGTATAAGAGTAAGTTGTCTTGAGAGAAATAATGATGACCCCGAAAAGGGCATGGACAGCGGTATTCAGTTTTATCCCTTCCACTAAACACTTGCGCACGATTGTGACCCCCTCCACCGTAACATCGATGAAGCCACAGCAGGGTCCATATAAGAGGGCGCTTTCAGGGCCTCGTGGCAGTCGGTCCTGCACCACGGCAACACACGGAGTCATCGGCCAGTTGGACACACCAGCTACCGATTGGATCTCCAAACCCACCCAGCGAACCCAGAAGCAATCTGACCAGGGCCATTTAAATTAATAAAGAGCAGTTGTTCACCAACACGGCGTTCACTCATTTACCTTGGTCTTTTCATTCCCTGTTGCGGGACCCACGCATCCCATTTATAGAACTAACAGCCACCCAGACCCTTGACACAGAGACCCTCCTGGAGTTACTCTACCACGACACACCCAGGCAAGCCTTGGAGGCACTTCGTGCACTGTCCACGGTGGGTCTGCTTAACAAGAAGAAATGCTCAGAGAGGCAACGAATTAGGCGCAACACCAGGAGACACACATTTTAGTCAACCACCCGGCCCCGTAGTGTAGTAGTAATACCACCCACAAATACTTACCTGTGAACTACTATCAGAAGGAGCGATCCGCTCCAGAAGCCTCCGACCCAAGCCTGGCTTCCACAGCGTCAGCTCAGGCTCCCACTCGGTCACGACGAGTGAACCTGGCCTCCAGGTCTCTCTTAGCCTAACCAGCGCAGAATAGCCCCGAGGCACCTAGGGTCATAAGCCTCCGTGGTGGAGCTTCAGCGGTAGCGAAAACTTGGGACGCTGAGGGACTGGCAGCAATAAGGAAGCTGGCTCGACCCAGGTTTCGCCCCCTTCCAGCACGCCACCCGTACGCCGAAGCATCTCGAAGTAGACCCTGGTCACTCAGGGTGAGACTTCCCGAGCTAAGAGACCCCCAGCGGTTTGAGCACGGAAAGAGGCAGTTACTCGTGAAACCTTTGGTACCGTACCGTGGACCCATCATACTCCCATAACTTGACGCAATACCATCGATCGGCCCTTGTCAGGGCCATAACGGAGTCAGCGTAGTGGAGCTCTCTTCCGGCTCTACAAGTCCGGGAAGGGCCAAGCTCCCCACATTTTACAACAAAAAGACATAAAATGTGAAAAAGTTAGAATACAAGATATCCAAAATGTCATTTTCAAAACATGTATTTATATCTTTTTGGACGTAAGATCCATCAATTGTATAACTTGGACCTTACTTTCTTTACAAACATTTTATAGACATATTTGTTACCTCCAAAATAACAATTTCAAAATAATTTTGCGAAAACAAGTTGCCAGTATAAAACTTAAACTTTTCTTCCACAATTTTTATTTATTGGACTCGAACTCTTTTTCAGAACACCTTTTATTACCGAATCACCAGTTTTCTGAACTGTATCTTTTTTTTTTTGACAATATAATTATTTTCTCGGTAGTTAAATTTTAACATTTATTGACATATATCGTAACATGTTTCAATAGAATAGAGTCCTTTATGCACACACACCCATGCAGCTGTGAGTCCACAAAATATTGGTTTCTACTCTAGTACCATAGGATTTTTTCTTTACACTCATCTTACTTATTGTCATCCTGGTGAGAATTAAATATAATATAATTTATTTTTTAAGATGTAACGAACAGCAACTCCATTTCCATAACATGTATTTGATCCAATACTTCGGTAGTCGTATAGTTAAAAAAATTTATGATCACTGGAAAATGATTTTGCATTTTACTCTACAATTTTTAACTAAGGTTTTAGAATTTCGTGATTTTACTCGTCGATAAAAGAATCAAAGGTTTAAACACTCGTTTGTCAAAATCATTGTATAATCTAACAGATTTTTTTTGTATAAGATTTGTTTAAAGCATATTTAGTAGTTAATGCATTTAAGCTAGAATAACACGTGAGATCAGTGTTTTTATCTTTATGGGACTTGTAAGGGTTTTTGTTCTTAAAAAATGTATCCCTTTTACATCTCAAAACAACTGCCGCTGTTGTTTGTTTCAAACGATGTAAGAATTTTTTTCCACTAGTCTCCACTTTACAACTGTAAACTTGCGATGATAAAATGCGTTATTAACGACTGATAAGGGTTGTGTCAAATTTATTCATTGCATATCAGTTTTTACTTTGAAGTAGCAAGAAGTAAAACATTACTCTATGAAAAAAGAGTCTGTGACTTTCTTACGAGTCAAAGTCAAATTTTTCCGAGCTTTCGAGAAATTGTTAAAAACTGTAGGAAAATCAAGGGACTGGCTTTACTCATTGTTTATGTGATTTTCAGACACTTCCGTCTAAGCGTTTTTCTCACGGTTTGGTAAAAAAAAAGAAGATGCAGAGCTTTAGAAAAGAATAAAGCGTTGCTTTTTTTTGAGTTAAACTTCATTTTTAACGAGCTCCTTAAATACCTATTAAAAAAACTTTACGGAAATCAAGGGACTAGCTTTACTCATTGTTTATGTGATTTTTATACTTCCCTCTTCTTGCGTTCTTTTTTAAAGTAGGCTAAAAGAAAAAAAGATACAGAGTGAGTTAGAAACTTAAAACAAAAAGAAAAAGTCAGTTTTTATCAGGCACTTGTAGCCAAAACAGATTTCTTTAGCCGTTGAGAAAGATCTTGTGTGTCCTAGTATTTCAATGTGTTATGTCGGATTCCCGCGTCAAGACGGAATTAGAATATCCAATGAAAAATATTGATAAGATGCTACCGAATGCTACAGTGCAATATTTTAAGAATGTACTGTAAAAGTTTTTTCAAGGGTTCGTTTCTAACAATAAGACAAGTGTATTGTGTAAGATTTTTATAAAAAATGGTGACATTGCTGTGGTTGTCGTACCCAAAAGCTTCCCATTTAACTCACGCAACAGTGTCTGATTAGGACTATTATTTTACCACTATAATAATAAAGGGTAGTTAATTTTAATATTTCTAATCAAAGTTATTTTAACAACATTTTTTTTATAAGATTTGATTGTTACCAATGTCAGAGAATACAATAGCCAAGCGAAACAGTTTTTTTTCCTCGCCGTCAACGACGCTTAGCCCTGTGACTTCTAGAAAAGCCATTATAAATAGAAAAAAAAGCACCAAGAACAACGATAAATCAATGGCAGGTTCATTAGAAATATAAAAAAAAATTTATCATCTTGGAGCAAATGAAGGTAAATAAAATCTTTTATTCATTAAATAATTATAAGTTCAGTTCATTGTGAATATGCAATAAAAATATTTTTTATTTTGTTAGAGCTTACTGATTTGAAACCAAGTTATTTTACAACAAAAAGAAAAAAACATCAACAACAATACCAACAACAACAACAACAATGACATGAGCGACAACAACAACAGCCTCATTAATAACAGGAGCAGCAGAAAAAATCATATACGACATTGAAAACAAGTGAAGTGAGTAAAAAAATCAATTGTGGATGTGACTGTAATTGTGCTTTTGCGCAAAATGGTGGTGTAACAAAGGCACGTGCAAGTAGAAAAAGGTTATTTTGGAGGATGATGGACTCAAAAGTAGAGATCTTATTCATATAATAAGCGATGTCGAAGGATATATTAATGCGTTTAGATTAACAGGGTATGCGATTACGTTTAAGATGCTACCCCCAAATAAAAACTTAGTAACACTGAGTAAATTTAATGGTTGGTTAGCTGCCATGATGACAGGATTTGTAGGTATGATTAAAAGCCGTTATTCCCAGCATATTTATTTAGAAGAAGCGTCCTTAAAGTCCAATAAATAAAGAAATGATGCTGTATATTTATATTACAGACCTCTTTATATACTCACCACTAAGGATTTTTTTAAATTGTTTAAAAGGATGAAACACAGTAATGGAATTTTTCATTCCTTACAAAATATAATTATTCAGGTATTACACGTACAGGTGCCTCAAGTTATTCGTGCCTCTGTAGGTATTATAAAAATAGAGAAAAGAAAGAAGTATTCAGTATTCAGAATAGTAATAGTTCATGTCCCCGAGGGCTCTTGTGAACTGACGAGGTCTACACAATTAAAAATTACACTGACAAATAACGAAAACTGTGATGAAACATTTTTAATAAGAAAGAAAAAAAGAGAAAAGCTCTCAATCTATTAGAGGATAGTGATGTAGTTCAAAAAGTTATGGAGACTTTTGGATACATAGGAATTGTAAGGTTTAAAAAAAATTTATTGTTGTAAAATATAGCTATTGGCGTTTTTGACTACAAACACTTCAGAACTGGCACGGATTAAGTTTATGACAGGTCAAAAAGTATGGCATCAAATTATTTTTATGTATAAATATAATATATTACAATGATATTAAACAATATAATTTGACTTTATACTTTTACGTAATCAATACAAATATGTTTTTCTGTTTGCCATATAATAAAACATGCAAACAAATAAGAAGCGATTCGTGTCTTTTTATTTTGCACGGCATGTAATGCAATAATACAAATCATTATTTTAAAAATAATAGTTCCTCAAAAATAGAAAGAATGTAATGTGATGAGTGTGGGCTTACTTTTTATAAGAGAAAATGTCTCAAAAACTATAAGCGTCTAGGATCGTAAGCACAAAGAAAAACACACTGGACAACTAAAAGATATGTATGCAATACCTTGAAAATGAGCAGCTATGCAAAATTTTTGTGCAAAATTTTTAACTTAACAAAGGAAAACACGAGTATGAAAAAAATACTGTAAATCGTTTGAAAACATATGTAATTAAAATTAATTGTGCACTATTGAAGCTGTGAAGGAGAAAACTTAAAAGAAAATAAATTGTTTTATTTCTTATAATTTTTAAACACGTCAAGATGAAACTTTGAATGATACGATAAAAATACGCATACACGTACGCATCTGATGCGTAGCTAAAATTCAATAAGATGACTGTATGGATTTAGAATCGTCCATTTGTTGATTTTGTGGTGTAAAAGAAATAATTTTTTTTGGGGTGAGAAATGCTCAAGCACGTTTGCTGATTTCGCTGTACGAGAAAAGAGTAAAACGTTCCCTTCTTTCATTTGTACAACACACAATGAAAAATCGTTTGAGGATCAATTCATTTTAAAACATCTTGTTTCTAAGACAAAGCCTTTAACGTCATTGAAAATGGGCAAAGTATTATACAAATGACCATTGGAAGAACCAAATTTATCGATAGTCCTCATTATACATTAATAAAGTTTGCAGAGTTACCGAGAACTTTTAACTTAATATATGATTTAAATACAGAGTGTTTTCGACATCTTTTTACGACCAAAAAGAATTTTAAATACAGAGGTCCAAATCCATCAGTTAAATTTTTTTTACCAGACACAATGAATTTACAAGAACGTAAACACTTTGTACTTTGGTATGACCAAGTTGTCAAGGAGGAGATAGAATTTGATATGCAGAAGGATTTAGTAGATTGTTGTGTACAAGATGTTTAAATATTGCATAAGGCGTGAGCAGCTTTTAGAAAAATCTTTTAACAAGTCAGAAACAGTCATTGTCTTGTCAAAAACGTCACAATAGTCAGTGCCTGCCCAGTTGCATTTACAAAACATTTTTTTTTAAACACACAATAGGCATTATTTCTGAAAATGGATATACACGCTCAAGTCAATTTTCAGAAAAATCGATAAAGTGGCTTCTATATAAGAAAAGAAAAAAGAAATACTTAAATATTATTGTAGGACGTTTATTAGAGTATCGATAAATAAAAGAACCAGTAGTCGATGGTTTTTTTAAACCTATAACCGAAGGAAAAGATTCTTAGTGTGCAGTTTTTTAATTTCATGATTATTATTTTTACGGACTTCCATGGTGTTTTTCTGATGAGCGAACAAAGAAATTAACAAATTCTTAAAGCTATACGAAGATAGTTAAAATAATCTCGAGAGTAAAAGAATACGGTTCTAGTGTGATTGAGATGTTGGAATGAGATTTCGACCAATATTTAAAAAAAAATGAGAAACTTCTCAATTTTGTCAAAAATCCCCTAATAACACTATATGATATTCAAATTTTGAGAGACATAATTTTAAGAGCGGTCACACAGCAAATATTGTTACACAATATGACGCTAAAGAAAATGAGAAAAGTTATTTATGTGAATCTTAACTCTTTTTACCCTTACATAATGCAACACAGATAAATTTCCTTTGAAATACCCTAAGAATAACAAAAAATATGTTTGCTTCATTTTGACAGAAGTAAATTATGAGAAGAATAATAATAATATGAAGGGTTTAGTGAAATTTGTGATCTTCACAAAAACGCATCTGTTTCATCCAGTACTTCCTACAAAAATGCATCGAAGACTACTTTTTGATCCATGGAAGACGTGTATGGAGGAAGTATGCATGGATAAATATTCCTAAGATGTGAATGAGCAAGTGTTAAAAGGAACTTAGGGTTAAATACTTAATGTAATTATTTAACTCCATCATTCAGTGACAGCTGGATGTTTGTGGACATAAGTCTCACGCTCTCTGACGGGCCGTGGGACCAGCAGTATGTTTAACTATACGGATGCTTACTTTTCTTAGTGAAATGTGATTCTTACTTTATTTATGTATATACATGTGTGTGTATCATATAGGTGAAAGATCATGTTCCTGGTTTTATTCTTCTTGGTTGTATTATACTTTGTTACTGTCAATCCGTCGTCAGGGTGTTTTTTTTCTATTCATTTATAGTCACTCCAGGTAAATTAGTTAAATAATTTTCGGTTGTCACTTGACACTTCCAAGAGCCACGAAAAATGTTAGCCACGAAAGCTTTGTTAGGTAACGACTTTTCTTAAGTCTGACTTTATGACGAGGGTTAAAATTTTATCATGGAGGTACTAAAAATAATATACAGTAGAATAATACAAAAAATTCATTTACTTACGCAAGTCGTCACTTAACATACTCCCCTTCTTAAAACTATCACCGTCCTCGGTGAATATACATATATTAAAATAATCTGAATGAAGGTAAAAAGTGGATCGTGATAAACTGAATATTTAAAAGAAAAATTTTTCACTTTTCACCTTTTTCCTTAAAACAATTAAAACCTTAAAATAACAATTTATCAGTTATAGTCTTAACATCTTTGTATTAAAAGAAGGTGATTTTTTTGTGACTTTATATCCTACTACACTAAAATGGTTATTTATTCTATTATTCCATGAAAGTATTACAGATGCTAGAAAGCGTCAAATTTGGAAGGATAATAGGATTTAGTGTTATTAGATATAAATTGCTTATAAGTTGTAAGTTATTATAATGAATACACATATACTAGTGGGACTCCGCCCCCCAGCGTAAAATTTTGAAAGTTTTTGCCATAAGTCTTTAATTACTTGGAATTTATCTGTATTACTTGTATTCCATTTTTTTTAGAGTACTGTAACACCACAAATATGAGAATTAATTAATTTTAGTATTTCTTACCATGTACAGAAAAAAACATGTTAAATTTTTATGCACACATTACATTTTTATTTAGAAATTTCAAAAAATATTTCAAAATCTGTTCCTGGTCTCATTTTTCTTTTAAAGACGCTTTTTTGTTTCGTAAAAACATTTAATTGATGATAGCTTACAGAAGTCATTTGAAAAATAGAAAGAAATCCGTCGTTATGATGATAAAAGTATTCATAAAAGAAGGAGATTTAAGATGGTGTAACAGTTATTTTAAAAAAAAGTCGAAGATACATGCAGATACATTATCAAGTATCAATGTCTATGAGGAAATGTGGTAGACTAAATTTGTTTATAACAGTAACATTTAATCCTTAATGGAAAGAATAACAGTGACTTTTATCAAAGTTTTCTAAAAAATACAACATGGAATGATATTCCATACCTAACTAAAACACTATTTTACTTGAAATTAATGTGAATTTTCGATGACATTATAAAAAACGATATATTCGGTATAGTATTAGCATACGTCTTTCACATCGAATTTTGAAAACGTTGTCTACCTTATCCTTATATTTTAATAACTGTGTATCCTGATAAAAAAATTGTTACAACTGAACAAGTTCTTGTATGATCGATAAAAAAAGAACAAAAAATTTCTCAAAATCTTTTACAAACGTAACTGAATTTCAAACTAATGGTTACCCTGAATATAGAAAAAGAAATAATTTTTCCGAACAATATATTTATAAAACTTTAAGAAAAGATGAATATTAAGTAGATAATTTAATGGCCATACCGTATAACAAATTATAGTTAATGAAATATAAAAGTCATATTCTAGTCGAATTCTGTGTATCTATTCAAGACATAAAATATATTTATGACTATGTACATAAAGGTTGTGATAGAGCGTACATCAAAATTTAAAAATTAAAAGATCAAAATGGAAAAATATTTAATGAAATTCATAGTTTTGTTGATGCTAGACATGTGAGCCCAATACAAGCAGCTCGAAGATTACAAGAATTTCTTATTCGCGGTAAAAGTCATGTAATTGTAAATTAAGCTGTTCTTTTTTTAAACAAACAAAAACTAGTATTTGAAGAAATTAATATTCAAACTGTTATAGAAAACTACAAGAAACAGTTTACAGCTTGAACCAAATTAAATGAACATGATGACTTTGAAAAATCCATGAAGCACGCTTACATTCCAGAATACTACATTTGAAATAATAAATTAAAAATTTGGAGAAGAACAGGAAATGTAATAAAAAATATTGCAGTAGAAAGATTAAATATTGTATCTTTAAAAAATCATTGAAATTTTTTATAAAATTTGTATTAAATAAAGTAAGTGATTCGATATCGTTGAAAAATAAGAGAACAAAAAAAAACTTACGAAACATTTAAAGATACTGAAACTGCAATAGGTTCAATAGACTATGATGAAAAAATCGATGATATTTTAAAGAAGTAATGGCCATTATGTTTCTATATTAATTAGGACAACTTTTTGCTTGATTTTAAATCTCAGAAAACGTTCAAGGTAATAAAATATTGAATAAAGACGAAGAATTATTGACGCAGGATTTGCCTAATACTAAGGATAATTTATCTTATTCACATATAAGCAAAATTTTGAAATCAGAAGATCATAAAAATGTTTTAATTTACTTAGATCAAAAAAAAAAAAGAGTCAATAAAAGTTATAGATGATAAAATACGTTCCAGTAAAGTAATGTTTGACTCGATGTTAAAAGGTTTAAATAATGACCGGAAAAATATATTCTATATTTTTTGCAAACAAAAAATTATATTTTTTTTATAAATGGTCCTAGAGGGTCAGGAAAAACTTGATTTAATTATTGGAGATAAGACTTTAATTATTCCAAAGAAAGCATTAAAAATAGTGCACAAAACGTTAATAAATCTATGTTATATTGAAAAATATTTTGGAAAGATATTAATTATTTTAGAAGGTGGTTTTTATCGGATTTTTCTAAAATAAAAAGCGGTAGTAAAAAAATTATTATTAAACAAACTATTGAATCTTGATTCTTTTGAAGCTTATTTCAAATTTTAAAATTAAAAATTATTATTCGTTTTAATGATTAAGAATTTTCGAAGGTATTACTAGTAATTGGGAAAAGGAAGAAAAAAACTTTTAACATGTCTAAAAATGAAATCTCAAATGATGTGTTCAAACTCACTATAGTATACATAACGCAACCTATGAAGGGGTTGAGGGATTGGACACTGATATTCATTTAAATTTTATAATGGAAATTTTAAACAATGTTTGTAAAGGACTACCACCTCATGAACAAAATCTAAAAATTGGTACAATAGTAATGTTACTAAGAATTTTAAGTCTATCAGATGGACTCTGTAATAGAATACGTTTACAAGTCACAAAACTATTACAGTATAATATAGAAGGAGAAATAATAACTGGAGAAAAACCTGAAAATAGGGTCTTTGTTTCAAGAATAACTTTAGACACAGAAAACTCTTTGACTTTATCTTTCACTTTGCATCGTAAACAATTTCCAATTGTTGTGGCGTTTGCTATTACAATAAATAAATCCCAAAGTCTTAGATTTGATAATGTTGGTTTGTATTTAGAAAAACCCTTATTTTCTCTTTGTTAACTATATGTAGCTTCATCAAAATGCGAAAATAGAAATTATTTATTTATTTAAGTAGACAGGCAAAAAAGTACAGAAATAAAAAATACTGTTTAGAAAAACATTTTTACATGATTTATTCACTTTAATTTTTTATAGATGAATTGGCAATATTAAAAGCAATACATTAGAAGTGACTTATAAATATCTTATAATTTGACAAGTATACATAACATAAAGTATAGTTTTTTTATGATGATATTTTTTATTAAAAAAGTTTTATTCAATACGTTTTGGCATAAGAAATCTCTAATTTTTTAAACAAAGTTTGTTAAATAATAATAGCTTAGGAAATATCTTAAAAGAAAGTTATTATAGCTCGTTTTAAAACATTTAGTTCAATTTGTTATCATTCATTTTTCAAATGGCATTTATCAAGTTGAATTTTGATTTATTGATTCTCACAATTGAAGTACAACAATACTCTTTAATAACACGACTACGTTGAAGCAATAAATAAGAGACAGTTGGGTTTTTTAAATTAAGGTAGTATGTATAAATATACATTTATCATATTCATACTTTTAGAACATGTATAAATTTAAAATATACATAAAACAAGTATTCATGTGTATGTTTATAAATATTACCTAAATTCATGAGTGGGTGTGGGAAGTTTTGTCTCTTTGTAGTTAAAAAAGAAATAAACTTAATAGGTTATTTACTTTATTTTTTTACATAAGGTTAATTCCACGAATTATCATTCAGTAATCATGTAACATTTAAGTTCGTATATGTAGTGGTATCATTTTATATCTGTACATATAAAAAATAATAAAGGCTACAATGTTTTTAAAAAATAGTAATACAAAAAAATTGAATATACTGAGAACTTAATCCTTATCAGTAAATTATAACAATTTGATAATTATTATGTAACCATTTTTAATAAATTATTTACTAACTTTATTATATAATTAAACGTGAATTTTACGTTTCATCTTTACGTATGAGGTCCCTCTATTTGCCTCCTTAGCAGTGTAAAAAAAAAGATAAAAATATTTATTTCTAGAACTTAGTTATATTAATAAATATTGTTAATAAAAATAACTTATACTTAATAGAAAAAATTGTAAAGGGACAAGAAAAATGGGGGGGAAAGGCATTGGGAGAAAAAAGAAATAGTTTGGGGGGTTTGTGGGGGGCTGTGGGAGGACAAGAAAAATGGTGACAGGGGTTTGCAGGGGGTCTGTGGGGGACAAAAAATTTGTAGGGGTTGTGAAGGGCTGTGGGGAGTTTCTAGAAAAATTAAGAAATCTTGATTTAAAGGTAAAAACCGTCGAATTTTTCGCTTATTTGTGGGAGTTCTGTGGGGGGTCTGCAGTAGGGCTGAGCTGGGGATATCTTGAATGCCCCACAAAAATAAATATAAAATATAGGAAGACAGATCTCCACATTAATTAGCTATTAATCAGAAACCGTTTTCTCTTATTTTCCATTGTCCTTGGTCTTAAGTTGTTTGTTACCAATCTATTAAGGAAATTAAGATCTGCAAACATGCCCATCTCAAGGCATAGCTCGTAGTGCTAATTGTATTTCTCTGGACTAATATCTTTCTGGAATGACGGACAATGTTTTTTTATTTTTATTCGTGTTTTGCACAAAATATTGTACACCTCTAGATAACTTTTCTATATTAAATTCACACACAGTGTGTAAATTTTGCTGTAATTCTCTTAGCTAAGAAATGATGCCTTTAGCGAGCCTTGAATGATTTGTGCAAATCTTTTACATAACTTTGTTAGTCGGGTCAAAAATCGACTATTAGTAGCAAAAAAGGATAAAAAGTTATATGTCACTTAGCGTAAGAAAAAAACCACGACGCAAGCACAATTCTCGTTCGACGTAAGCAAAGCTTAAAAACTAAACCTTGAATAATTTAACTGGAACTATAAGAACTTCGCTTAAATCAAGATGACGAGTCGATAGGAGCTACGACCTTGGTTGTTTAATTCTAGATGAAGATTTGATGAAATACGACTTTAAGACGACAAGTCGATATAAAACACGACCTCACCGATTCCATTATAATCCAAAAAAACTACTTATGCTGTAATAATGATGCCTGGACTGAGGCTGTCAAACTTGGGCTAAGCGAGTAAGTGGGTGCTTTAAGCATTTGAGCCGACAAGGGCAAAATAGAATGACATTGCCCTGCTTCCTTTGGTCAACTCGGGCAAAGCGAGAAGTTGCGTACTAGTTGGCTTCTAACCAGGGAATCGCCCGAGGCGCTCGCTTGGAAGGAGTTCAAGCCATCTCAGTTAAAGAGAGAGATAGTGCGAGAGCCAATAGTAGGGCTAAAACACACATGCCAAACTGGATCTCAAACGTTATCAACATTATGAGACTTACAAATGCGGTATTGTGTGCCCGTGTTAGCTCCCTCTAGGTCCCTCTGACTTGTAGTACCCACTCACTGAGCCGCATGTGTCGCGAGCCTCCATCCAGGTCATACTAATTCAAACATCTCTGCCCACTTTGACGTAATGCTGTCAAAAAATTATAAGCAAAAAAAATGCGCGGGGATAGAATAGCCTATTTTCGGATAGAGCTAGCCCTTGACTGCTTCTAGGAGCAAAGCAGCAGTACAATATAAGCAAAGAAAACAATCAAAGTTTCATATGGAAAAATAAGATTAAAATTAAGAGATGTAAGTAATTTACCCTACTTGCGAAGCTGCGTTGCGTTTGAGTTAGTAATGATTTTACATATTGGTTTTAACAAATTGATTGAGAGCATTACACAAAATTTGCAATCAGTATTTTCTTTTAGCTAACATTAAACTATTACAGTTTGTTGCACTAATTTACTTTGTCCTTAAAACGCTTATTCAGTTCTGGTTTGTAAAGCAATTTCATAAGCTTAACAATTGGTCGATCAAACTTGGTGTTAGCTGTTTTAATCAGAGTGACTCGTACCACTCCATTGGCGTCTGGGTTTATAGTGGTAATTATTCCCAAGGGCAACTTAGCTGGGGGTGCGAGTTCGTCTTTGATAAGAACAACGTCGTCTTTGGCGATATTGGATTGGGATTTTAACTATTTGTTGCGCTTTAAGTGCTGGTGGAGCACCTTCTTTTTCCAGCTAGTCCAAAAGAAGTTGCGTAGATCCAACAGCAACTTCCAGCGACAGTTTAGCCGAATTTGTTGCTGCAACTCATCGTAAGGCTTGGGGTAAGACAGCAGCGTAGATCCAACGAGAAAGTGTCATGGTGTAAGTGTGTGCTCTTCAGAGACTTTGCTGCTCAGAGGGCAAAGCGGCCTGGAGTTGAGACAGGCTTTGATCTTGGTGCACAAGGTCAACAGTTTGTCAAATGTTAGCCTTGTTTCTCCGATAACTCAAGTGAGGTGATGCTGTACGCTATGCACTGCGGACTCTCACAATCTACCAAAATGTGGGGCTCGTGGTGGTATGAAGGACCAGTTCGTGCCTTCAGCAGCCACTCTCTCGATCAGGCTGGTGATGAAGTTTAATGATCTGCTGAACACGCACTGAAGCTCAGAGGCCGCACCCTTGAAGTTAGTGGCATTGTCTGAGTACAGAATATTGCACACACCTCGTTGCGCGAAAAATTGAGCGTAAGCCGCAAAAAATAACTCCGTAGTAAGGTCAGACACCACTTTTGTATGCACGGTACGTGTGACCATGCAACTAAAAATCGCAAGATAGCCCTATGTGGACTTTGCGCCTCGTCTTTTTGAAAATAAAATCCAGATAGGTCCTGCATAGTCCACACTTGTGTGTGCAAAAGGACGTGCAGGGATAACTTGAGCTGCTGGTAGTTGTCCCATCTGCTGTACACTACTTCTGGTCTCAAAGAGAGTGCAGACGATGCATCGATGTAATACTCCGGTGGTGACCCGTGGCCCTCTGATAATGCACACGGATCGACGCAGATGTGACAGCATTAGTTGCACTCCTGCATGCAACGTAAGTCGATGCGCTTCTTCGACGAGTTGCCTCACAAATTGGCATGTACCTGGTAGAATGATAGGGTGCTTCTCACTATAAGGCAGCGACAAGTGGTTCAGTCTTCCTCCTACTCGAATGAGACTGAGGTCATTGAGAAAGGGACGAAGCCGACTTAATGCTCTGTGATTTGAGACAGTTTGACCTTCTGCTACATTTCACCTCTCGGCTTGGAAGAGCTATAGTTGAAATGCTCTAAAGCAATATCTTCTTGCTAATCTCTGCTCCTCACCTGTTAGAGGCACGTCAGATGGCATCAACTGCTTATGACCGATACGTAAGCGCTAACGGCAGCAGTAGGAGAGAATCCTGACGACTTTGGGGAAGCTGGAGAACTTTTGTAGCTATGGCAGGCATTCAGGGTACGCAGCTTGCTTCAACTTTTCAGGCTGCTTTATTTGAATGGCAAAGGCTTGGAGCTTTACTTGGTCAGACATCTCGGGTGATGTAAGGGTAGGCCATATACTTTCTTCTTGGAGAAGCCATGTTGATCCTTCCCACCAAATATCGTGCTTAGCAAGAGCGGCTGGAGTTAAGCCACGTGTAGCACAGTCCGCTAGTTTATCTCCAAATCTCACATGCCACCACACTGCTGCAGGCAGTCCAATGAGTATCTCGCTGGTTCTGTTGTCCACGAAAGTTGGCCATCGTGAGGAATGACTCTTCAACCACTCCAAACCAACCATAGAGTATTTCCAGCAGTTGATAACGATCGGCTTTGTTGGTACAATTTCCAACAAGTGTTGGACCAGGTAGACTAAGAGAGTACAGCCGCACAGCTTGAGCCTGGGAAGCGTCTGTACCTTAGTTGGATCCAACTTGGTCTTGGGAAAGAGTAAGTGCACAGCTTGTCGGGTGTCACTGCGTATATGGCTGCTGCGTACGCTCTTTTTTAAGCATCAGCAAAGCCATGTAAGTGCCATTCGTCATTCTGTTTTTCTCCAAGCAAGCGGGGTATCCATATGAGTGAGACTTCTCGGAGCTCATCACGAAAGCCTGTCCAGCGATGATTCATAGCCTCAGGCACTGGTGAGTCTCAGTCGAGATTGTTGAGCCAAAGATCCTGTAAAATTATTTTAGCAATTACCATTGTCAGGGCCAACCATTCCAGTGGGTCAAATAGACGAGTAATCACAGACAACATAGATCACTTAGTGACTTTAGCATTAACAGAGACAGGCTTTGTGGTGAATGTGAAGACATGAAGATTAGGTAGCCACTTCAGGCCTAAAGTTGATACTACCTCATCGAGCTTAAAACTTATCTCCTTAGCTAAAACTGAAGCTAGACCTGGCAGGACTTTTGAAAAGCTTGTGGCTGACTTAGATAAAGGCATACCGGTGGAGGCCAAGAGTTAAATAAGTTGGTTTCACCACTCTTGTGCCGCCTCGATCGTCTCAGTGCCTGCAAAGAGGTCATCAACGTAGAGCTTGTGTCACAGTATCTCGGATGCGTGTAGGTGAGATTCTGTGCCATCCACTGACAGCTGCTGCATTACCCTCTGAGTCAAGTATGGGGCCGATGTTGTACCATAAGTGACTGTAACGCACTTATAATAACGAATGAGCTGATCAGTTGTTGGGCGCCATAGTAGTCGCTGCCAGTCTACATCGTCAGAATAAACCAAGATCTGTCTGATTATCTGCACGACGTCTATGGTATAAACAAATCTGTAAAAGCACTACTGGGTTATTACTTGAAAAATATGGGCCTAAAGCTTGGGGCCCGGGAGCAGGTAATCATTCAATGAAAGACTGCCTGAAGCTTGTTGCAACGCGTTAAAGACAACGTGTATCTGAGTCAGATTCTCAGGTCACATAACAGCGTAATGCGGAAGACAATAAATTGGGCGATCAAGCTCTTCTGGCAGAAGAAGCTTCATGTGTTGTAAGTCAATGTATTCTTTGAAGAATTAACGATACGACTCTGCGAGGTCTGGATTGATACGAAGACGCTTTTCAGAGCGTTATAATTAAGCCACTACGATGTCTCGGGAGCTCATAAATTCAGGATTACTGCGAAGAGGCAATCAAACTACAAAATGACCTTCCTTGATTCGTGAATATGCTGGAACGAATAGCTTCTCATGATAGTCCTCGTCTTCCGTTAGCAGGGACTTACGGGGCACCTCCTTAATCTCCCAAGACTTCAAATGGTTTTCCGAGATAAGGGGTTTAGCGTGTAAATGGAAAATACGAACTTGTGCTGCATGACAGCTACATGAATTGCTTGACAATGGATCAGTCAGAAGCCAACCGAAAACTGAATTCTGTGCTACTAGTGTGCTCTCAGGTCCTTGAAAAAGGCTACTGAGAATTACCGATGAGTATGCATCACCTCTAAGTATGCAATCTATCCTTTGGGGCTCTAAAGAATCAGGATCAGCAAGTTCCAGACCCTTGATGTGTGACTAAGCCAAAGGAGCTACTCTTTTACTTAGTAAAAACTGCGAGAGCTCAGGAAGGACCAAAGCAGACACGTTTAACTGAAAATTGAGTGTCCTGCTTGAGCTTATGTTTGGTACTACTTGTTTGTTTGCCCTAGAAAAAGTTTCTGCACCTACACCGGCTACCTAAATGTTGATGTGTTTCCAGTCAAGGCTGGGGTCAGAGACAACGTGTTGGGCGATAAGAAAACGCTCCGTGGCTGGGTTAATGAGCGCCCGAATGGACAAGGTATTCCCATCTGGATTAATCACAATAATGTGCATGGTTGTTAACAACAACGAGTGACTAACTTAAGCACTATGAACATTTACAGTCTCTTGTTCTTTTGAGATTGACGCTTTCTTATCATTTGAGTTTGGGGATCCAGATTGGCTATTAGTTTGATTGCTTTGCTGAGCCTTATTAGTAGTGGTGTCAAAATGCAACTTCGAATAATGTTTGCTCTGGCAATGAAAACAACGGTTTGGTGAGAGACATTATATTGAGGAAAATTATTTTCACTGCCAGTGTAATCTGTTTTTGCCATTTTAGTGCTTACGTTTTTTGGTGCATGTATTCTGTCCACATAGCTTATCTATATGTTATATAAATGGGAATAATATCTTCCCTTGTTTGGCCGAAAAATAAATATCTCCTATTAAATACGTGTGTTTCGAAAACTTTATGATACAGTTTGTATTAAAAAGTTTTTTAATTAGAGAATGCTTATTTTAGTCCCAGTAAGATTTACTCTTACAAATCGTGGTATTGAACCAGGTCCCTTTTTATTATTTTTTGCAGCTGGTTTCACTTTTGTGGATAGTCTTACATTCTTTTCCAGAGCTTGGGCGTTTTTTATTGGTGATTAGCTTGCCCCTACTATTTTGATGAGTGATGTTTCATTTAGGGTCGCTTCAGCAACTGCCGTATCACGTAGCTGGTAATATTCGACCTCATACCCGGTGTACGAAGCAGTACATGGCTGTTCTTTAAATAAAAACATAAGACCGAACTTATTTTAAGACACTTCTATTTAGTGTCCATTGAGTAATTAGTCCGTCATTATATTTAACTAACGTTTATTCTTTTTATTAATAGTCTATTTATTGATACATTGTGGACTTTCATTTGTTTTCTAATTATCTGGGACTCAGGTGCCATTGACATTACCTGATTCCTCACATTATTTAATGGACTAGACAATAAGTTCAGTGGCTTCTGTAGTGTTGGTGCTGTATTTAAATGGTCAGCCACCATTTTTGCCTTCGATGGTGAACAAAACACCACCACATAGCTTGAGTAACCCCTAGCACAGAGTTCCCACTCTCAGGACAGCTCTATCTCGAAGTTCTATAAAATCTCTTCCAACATAAGCCGGGTATAATCCCCCTGCAGCGGTGTGTTAAGTTGGATTCCATTAGCTATTGCTTCTATAATTTTAGAGTTTTGTGTATCCATCGTGTATGTAATCCTTCAAGCGTAAATATGATGGGTGTTATAAGGATTATCAATGGATACTCTATATGTATGAGTAATGTTTTAGTGTATTTTGTGCTGTCAATAATTGTAAGAATTTATAGAATAAATAAGGAATTAGAAATGAAAAAAAAAAAGTTTATAAAACTATTAAATAATTAGTAGAAAAAACATTAATACATACGATTTTTATTTATCATGCTGTGCCGAAATATTTGTAAATTCACTATACAATAAAATGAGTTACATTAATTCTAGCTAAAGCTTAATATTAGGAAAACATTTTTTAAAATAGAGTTAAATGCAACTGTGATAAAATACAACATGCGCTAGTAAAATAAAAAGCATAGTAGTTATTTTTTAAATTATTTTTATATTTTTCATTCATTGATATATATATATATTTTCTTTTTTTTATAGTTTGCATATGAAACAGTAACAAATAACTAAATGTAATTCATTTATTAATTTTACAAATCTTAAAGTTAAAATCTAAAAATCAAGTAATGTGTTTTTCGACGTAGAATGTAGCTAGTTGAATGGTGTGGCTGAATTTTTGCTACTTTTTTTTTTTTTGTAGATAAATGATTTTAGCACGGATTACCTTTGTTTCGGAAGATTGTGTAGAGCATTGTCTTCTGTATGTATTCAAATGTTTTTTATAAGTCATTAACTCAACTTCTTGTTAACGCAATGGGTGAATCAATTTTTTGTTCATTTTGTATTTGGCACTCCTTTTAACTGGTTCAGCGTATTTCGTGCAATTCTTGGTTTCATCGTTCTGCAATGTTCGAATATTGATTTTAGGATGCATGTATTTTGTATATCCCTTGAATAATTTTTCTCGCTAATTTCTGACAGTATAACAGTTGTCTTGGGTATTATATAAAAAAAATGATAAAAAAAATCTTTTTCCCTTTTTGTTTCTTCCATATCCCATGGTAAAAGACACATAACTCTTTTTCAATCGATATTTGGTAAGTCATTGTCACTTTTTGGTAATGTTGATGAAGAAGTCCTTTGTGGTTGTTAAATTGCGAATTTCGTCTTAAAAGTAGAAAATATTAGAGCTTTCTCTCCAATTTGAAGTGTTTTATGGGCTTTTTATATGAACTAAATCATTATTGTGATTGGTGATCATAGCTCAATGTGTATAACTATGTTAATCTGAAAGTATGTGCATTTCCTCGAAGTTTCATTCATTTTATGACTGTTAAATGACTTTATGTAAAGAATGAATTATGTTAACTCTAAATTTTGTGGTTATTCCATTATCAGGGTTTATCGTGCAGCCTGGAAGAAAAACAATATTAAATTACTATTGATTTATAAGTTCATCCCATACTTTTAGGGTGTAAAGCGTGGGGGTACCAAACTGCATGTCTTCATTATAGGCCTAGTATAAGATAATTAATTCACCAACATAAAGATTTTCTATTAGTGCTACAAATTCTAAATTTTCTGCTAGGTTCTTTACATCCTGGGCTACAGTTCTAAGAATATTTAGAGGAAATAGCTTCAAATGTGCTCGATGTTTTTGTACATTATGCAAGATGTCGATCAAATTTTTATCGTAACAGATAATGTGATTTTAAGTAGCCTCTGTACTTCCTTGGTGAGCTGATAAATAAATACGATATCTGTTGACAGTAAGATCTTGTCTTGGAGTTCATGTGTCAGCAAATTGTTTCATAACATGCTCACGGTGCTTTGTAGTATTTTCGTGTCTTTTTTTTTCGTATGCTGGGTGGTGCAATAACGATATCTCCCAAATAAGTTTCCACATCATTTATTATGTTAAATAACGTTACTCGACACCTTAACAATCGCTTTATCTTTATATTCAAGAGGGCCGTTTTCATACATTAAAAGCAATTAGAATAACCAAACTGTACAATTCAATATCGGAAGGTTTTATTCAATCCTTGAGTAAGTGTGGGTTCTGACATGAATTAAATAATATCAAGCCACATTACCACGTTCCAATCAGCTCTTTTAGTTTTTGTAGTAGGAATTCGTTTATAGTATATTCCAGGGTTTGTTTTAAGTAGTTCTATGCTATAGTTGCCATGACCATCATTGTTTAAATCTGCGCAATCTTTAATCACTATTGACATTAAGATGGGTAATATAATTCGCATCGGTGTGCTCTTTTCTTTTTAAAAGACATGTCAAATATAAATTTTACAAGGATACTGTTAGTGAGATGTAAGTTTCAATTTCTCTGTATGTTTGCCTAGGATTTTACCATTGGTTTTTTTAAGTAACACATAATTTCCCTCTAAAACTGTTAACCTAAGAGTTCATTATAATAGTGATTAAATTGATGGAAACGCAATTTTCACTCTATCCAAACGTAAATCTTGGGATAAACATTTAAAAGCTTTGATTTTCCATCGTATCTTAGCTTTGCTTACATTTTTATTCTTATTTGTTGATTTCCTGCCGCAATTTGTGTTTCTTGAAGTCACTTAATAAGATGTTCGAAATACAGTGAATAGAATCGTAACTTTTTATCTTTAGGTATCTTCAAGAGCAACTTGGCTAGTTTTTCAAATACTAATTTATAGGGCGTAAGAGTTGTTGCTGCATGTACACTCGTGTTGTTCGTGAAGGATGCAAATTAGGCTAAATTGTCTCGCTCAAGTTTCACAGTAAGTTTTCATAAAGTCAGCTAGGGCAGCATGACTTCACTCTCGTAATTCGTTTGTTTGAGGATGATATGCTGCTGCAGTGAGAAGATTGGCACACCGTACACTAATATTAAATTCTGTTCCATAGCATTGGCAAGTGTGCTTGATCTTAGGTCTGGTACAGGGACCAATAAAATGTACTTAGTTAATTTACACTGTATGGATACCAAATAGCATTTACCATTTGGCATTATTCTTAAGTTACCGACGGTATTAATAAAAACTTTATCGAAGGCTTCATCAGGTGTATCTGTAAGCACTAAGGGTTCTCTTGTTTTTGTTCGTTCAATTTTCTTCTCTCGACATTTGCTGCACGTTCAAACGCTATCGAAAATATCATTTCTCTTAACCAGGCTTATAAAATCATTCTTTTATTTTTCTTTTATTTTATTAGATTTTGTATTATTTTATTACGTTTTTTGAATTTTTGGAAGAATCAACTTTATTGTAACAGACAGTAATTTGTATAAGTGTTTTATCAAAAGTTGTTTGTATTGATTGATCAGTGAGAAAGGGTATGAATACGACGTAAGCATGAAATTAGGTGCAATACTTTGATTCATTGATTTAGTAGTATTGCAGTTTCTTTGTTTGTTGTTTTTATTCAAGTTACCTGGGCTTCTTCTGCTATTTTTTTTAAGTGTGGTGCCTTAGAGAGTCTGTTTTTTGTTATAATAGTACTGGTATGCATTGTTACACTAGAACGCAAGGGTGTATTTTATTAACTACGGAATTTAATTGATACTTTCCCACTTGTCATACATTTTCATAAAATTTTCTCTTTATTAAATAGGGGTTGAAAGTCCGCTGCACGTCTTGATAGATCTGCAATTTTTTCATCTTATACAGAATCATCATATTTATCAGAATCGTAGGTGACCATTTTAATTATTATGTCCTGAATTTCAGAATCCGGCTTGTCTTGATCAGAAAACCAAGTTACTGATAAAGAAACATATTAGCTTGCTTGGGTTCATCATCGTTATAAGACTTGTCTGAATATTTTTGAAGACTTTAGTTGAATTTTTTTGTTAACTTCTGTACTTCTCGATGGGTTACCTCATTAATATTACTATTCGTAGTTCTAGGTTGGTCTTCAAAGACGTCGTCATTTGAACCTTCACTCAGAGAGATAATTTTAGTATTTGTAGCGTCTGAGTCTAAGTCAGTATTGGTAGTTATGTCTGCTTCCATTTTAGTTAATTCTTGCCGTCATCCACTTCGTCTTGTATTATATACGGATGGTTGTGTATCTTCTTCTGACGATTATTCAGTATCACTTGGATCATTCTCGAAAAACATGCTTGATCTTGACGATGCACCAAGGGAAATTATATCTTTGTTTGGTAACTATGGCATTTTTCGATTTGTTCATTCCACCAGTTTCTGTGTTCGTGTCGCTAGCGTGTGATGTTGGGGCTACTGATTTTAAAAAATTCACTTCAAATAAGGTAGGACAATTTCTGGTATTTTAAGTACATTTTTTAATATACTAGAACGAGATGTAGATGATGTCTACGGTTGTGGACATGTTTTTGTTCGAGTCTTTTGAGCAATCACACTATGACCTTATATTAGTCGTTCCTTGTTTGTTTTAGAATCAGGGGTCATCCAGGACCTTTGGCTAATTGAGGTACATCTGTTTATGATCTGGTCACTCTCCCAAGTTTTGTACCTTCCACTGTATTTTTTAAGGTTGTTGGTAGTGTTTTACGTTTGATAGTCGTTTAATTAGATGTTTCCACTTCTCTGTTCCTCTGATTTTGTTATTCTGTTTTTTTCTCTTCTTCTATCTTCTTTCGACCTATCATTATAACTCTTGGTAATGGTAATTTAGGGTTTATATCGGTTTTCGCATAAAGATATAGTCCTATTGATGTTTCAAATAATACATTAGCATTAGTATTGAGTTTTCATGGCTTGTATTGAAAGGTATATTCATTATCAGTGAATTTAAACATTAAGGGCATTAAATGCTAACTCGGATATTTTCTTGTATGCACCCAATTCAATGACACATGACTAGCCATAAGAATGAATCCATTTCCTAATAAATACGAACGAAAATAATTCATTGCGTATAGTGTGGCTAAGCATTCCTTTTTAGTTGTAGAATAAATCATTTCATCTTTATTTAGAGTTCTTGAAAGATAGGTAACAGAAAAGTTATGCCCGTCTTTTTCTTAACTTAGTACCACTCCAAAAGCGTAGTAAGACGCGTTTGTTATTAACTTAAATGATTAACTTAAGTCAAGAAATTGTAAAATAAGCTCTTGACGTAGATGGTTTTTTAGTATTTCAGAGCTTTTTTCTTGCACTTTAGTCCATTCAAATTTTTCTTCCTTTTTTAATAAATCTGATAATGGCTTAACTATTACTGAAAAATCTTCAATCAAGTATCTTAAGTATCTTGCTAATCCTAAGAATTGTCTAATATTTTTTAAAGTTTTTAGTTGGGGAAATTCTATAATGGCCTGTATTATTTTAGGGTCTGGTTTAATTCCTCGTTAACCTACTATATGCCCCAGAAATATTTCTTCTTTTCACAAGAACTGAGCTTTATCTGGCTGGAGAACCATATTCACTGATCCTAACCAGTTAAAAAGTAATCTAACCTTACAATCTACTAGATCGTTTGTGTAAATGACAATATCATTTAAATACTCTAACGTTTCAACATTCAATGAATCTTTTAATATGAGATCCATTAGTCGTTGGCACGTGAAAGGTGCATTTTTAAACCATCGGGCATCCATCTGTATTAGTAATATTTATGGAGTGTCGTAAATGCTGTTTATACTTATCACGTTAAGCCATAGCAATTTGTTAAAATCCACTTGCTAAATCAAAAACTAATAAGTATACAGATTCTGCCAACTAGTCTTTATATTGGTGGACGACAATATAGTTAAGTGTTAATAGAATGATTATTTTTCGTCAGCATTTTATGTGCAACAAGATAAGAACAGGGTAAGGGGTCTTCCAGTAACAAAAAGATTTCTCAAAATTTGAAAGTCAGTCGATAAATTTGGTCTTGTTCTTCCAAGCTTAAATGACTGGTATTCACAAATTTTTTTTTTGTTTTTTTTATTCTATCTTATTTAATTTTAATAAGTGGTCTCCCATATTTGCTTATAGTTTTAGAATAAAATTTAGGTACAATATATTTGAAGGGTAAAATTTCTCTTCAGTCTGTTTTAATCGTAATATCATCCTTATGAGTGTTTATTGCCATAATATACATTGACCGTTGTCATTTTAACTATTCCTTCTGCTAAATATACGTTATCACAAACTGCGTTGACTCGTGGTAACTGCCCTTCAGTTAAATTAGTATTAATTAAATTAATTCTTACTATTTAACGTGTTCAACCCTTGATCGTATATTTAGTTGGTTTATTACTGATTTTTCGTTCCTTATTAAGGTAATGTTGCTTTACACTAGGTGCATTTTTACTCTGTTTAATGGTATGAGATTGGTGCATATCTTGGTCGTTTTGTTAATTTTTTCAAGGTGTATCCCACTCTTATCTCTCTTACTATTAGTGAGCTTAAGAAAAATATACTTCATAATGTATAGAAACATTTCTGATAAGATCAATGTATCAAATTAATCTCGAAAAGAAAGATCAGCTTTTGTATCGTCAAACTTTTCGTATTGAGGTATATTTGGCCTTTTAGGCAGACCTACAATGTATAGGTATATATACAACTTACACCATCATAGAATTTTAGTTAGGCAACTGTATCTCTAAGGATCTCTGTCTGTTTGTTAGTAGTAAGACTTGTAGGTAGAATTTAATTTTCCTGTGCTTGTTTCTTAGGTTTCATTGTATTTCGCTCTTTTCCATCTTTTTTAAATCGCTCAGTATTTTCAAGAATTTCAAAAAAAGAAATGGGGTTCTTTACGTTATTATCTAATACTATAGCGTCGTGATACTATGATAACGTGGCTCGTTGTTCTTTATGAAAACTATGACTCAATAAACTGCCATCTTTGATCAGAAAATCGTTAGGGATCACATACAAAATTATAGGTTTTCCTTGTACAGTCATAAACGTTATTCCTTTAGTTAAAACTGGGTTGGGTGTAATTCCCGTAAGATTATTAATCTCACTAGTCTCTACACGTAGATATGGAAGCAACAGATCTTATTTAATCAGATTTGTAGTGACACCATTATCGAGCATGAGTGTGATAAATTGATCTTTCCTTTCTAGAATTGACAAACTTATGCTTGTAGGCTCGTCGTCTACGCCAAGTCCTTAGAACGTACTTATGTGGACTATTTCGATTATGTTGCTATATTTACAACTTGCGCTTAAACATTCAGCGTAGGGATTCAATTATGCCATTAGAGGCGACCTCTAAATGATGATTGGGGTTAGCCACCTGAGAGTTTAAATGTCGCCGCAAACGGTTATCTCTTGGTTCACACTGATTTTTAAATTTCTGATTCTGATAACTATGATTAAAACTTTGTTGTTTATAACCATTATAATTAATTTCTTTAGAATATCTATTATTATTCAGGTTTCTGCTTCAGTATTTTTAGTTATTCCTAGGCTTGAAACTAGCACTTCTTTGAGCGTAATAATCGTTAGGATTTTCGTTACTTTATTGTCTCAATTAATTCTGATAATAATAAGAGTTTCTCGACTGATTTTAAAAATTCAGATCTCTGTCCTGATTTTGATGATTTCCACAGTAATTTGGTCCTTTTGATATATTGTTAATATTGTCTATTATTATTTTGGTAATTATTATACTGCCTATGAGCGTGATAATTCTGATTTTCGATCTGTTGTTCGTTAACTTGTGTTATTTGATATGAAGAAAATGGCTTGTCAGGGTACTCATTTTGTTGTGGGTATAAGTTATTAAAATTATTGCTAAAATTACTGCAAAGTTGTCCTTGGTATCTTGTGTCCAGGATTATACCCACTCTCATTCGGCTTGCCAATCTGAATGCATACTCAAAAGCATTGGCTACGAAAGCAGATTCTTTTACATCTATCTGCTGGCTTATCACAGGTGCTAGTCTTTTTATTAATATATTGAATGCCATGTCTTTTATAGGGGTCATCATATTTATGTTGTATGTATTGCCTTTATCTTCCATCAAGGGCTTTTAGCACGGCTCAGCAGTGGGCTTATATAATCATAATATTTACCAACCCATGGACCTTGTCGTTGACGCACTTTCTGCAGCTGAGTTTGATAATAAGTAACGGCTCTTTCTTTTGCATATATTTTTTTCAATGTGTCATAAATATCTAGAGACTTTCAAAATCTTGGCCCCTTACGCTTATGCATGTGGCACTTCGTTGATTACGCAATGGTACTTTTTTATATGAATCTTCTTGATTATTATTGACCTAGCTTTCTCTGTTCCTAACATCTTGTATAAAATTCTTAAGCAAAATTTTTTTCGCTTAAAAAACAGGGATGTATTTAATCGCAAGCTAAAATAAAAGGTTGGCATTGAGAGACTTCATCAGCACTTCAGCTACTGTGATATCGGCATCGTCTTTTTAGCGACCATTTTTTTAGTTGTATAACTTAATTACGTGCGTTTTTTTTTCTTTATTCCTATCCTATATTCTTTAAGATTGTATAAAAAAAAGGTTCACACTATTATTTTGTTTTGTTTATTTGTTTCGGAAAAATATTTTATTTCAAACTTGACATTTATCGCAGAGGACATAAGTAATAAAGAAATAATTGACTATATATATGTGTTAAGAAAAGGTGCTTTGTGCTGCCGCCTGACGCCTCTCGTGTGTAACACACTATACAGCTCGTCACAGCTGTTCAAG
>NW_019379620.1:381059-426868 GCF_000648655.2 Copidosoma floridanum | reverse complement strand
AGTATTCTTACCCGTAATATAGTATGTATTATACTATAATCCAGCGAACAACGTATACTTTGCCACTTAGGACGCTGACGTTAGGTACGGTGCCAGTTTATTTAATTTTTTGCTAAAGTTATAATTGTTTATTCATGTATAAAAAAAGTATTTTTGATGGAAAATTAGTCGTGGAATACGATAGTCATACTCAAAACACGCTAATTAGTGGGTTTTGTTATTGGAAATAAATTTAAACATTTTAATTGATTAGAAAAACATAAAATTGATTGCAACTTTTTTTTTATAAATTTTCCTCTTAAAATTTATGTTTTTACCGTAAAAATAACAAAAAATCAAATTTTTAGCTCCAATAAAGCTGGAGCTAGGAGTTTTTAAAAATTAGTCTCTAAGACAAAAAACTCGCTTTTATCGACTTTTCGATCGCTTGTATTATCTTAAATATGTAAACAAAAAAAACCTTAAACTTGCATTTTTTTTTTTAAGTATAATCCATAAAAAGAATTTCAGCTGTGTTGGAGATGTGTCGGTCCAAAAGTGCTCAGTTTGTGAAAGAATGACTCATATTTAAAAAAACCTGCAAAAAGTATTTAATATGTATAAACGACAATCTTACCTTTGAAAACAAGAAGACAGCTATGTAAATAAAGTTTTCCTCAATCTTAATCCGATAGAGTGGACAATTTTACTTTCATAGTAGCCAAAATTATAAAAAAAAATTTGATTGGTTGGATACAATAATTCAAACAAGAAATAATTGTACATATATGATGGCATACCAAACGCACAAATAAAAGTTTTAAACAAAAGAGATTTTTGTCTCGTAACTCTGGACAAAAGTACCTATTTTTGGAATGTTTTCAGGGTATTTCTTTGCTTCGTTCTTCATTACATAACCAATAATTCGTACAAATATCAAAATATATATCATAGCAATCATAGGAGTACTCAGAATTCGTGAATTACATGTAATATAAGTGTATGTATTTAATGCACAAACGTACTCGAATACGTAATTATAACGTTTTTACTATTTCAATATTGGATTCTTTGAGACCCATTGGAATAAGGTGTTATTAAATTCTCTAAGTTTCTGTTGTACCAAGTTTAATACTATTTCAATCAGAAGTCTCATTTCTGCCGGTGGTCCTAAGACCTACACCAGATTCTTTACTCTTTTCAGCAACACATTAAAAGTTTGTCAACCGAAGAAAAAAAATGAAACGGTAAAGTCTATAACATGATTTCAACCGTTATACAAACGTACATTTTGTGATTAATAGTGAGGCCTACACGTCCTGTTCTTAGTAAAAAGATTACATTGTTTTGCGGCATACAATCGTTTTAGATGACTTTATTCATGAACCCACTTTCACAGTGTTTCGAGAAGATTTGTTTAATACACGCGTCAAAACTTATACATCTTCTATTACAATATCGCTGCCAATAATTTTTATAAAAGCTATCTCAAGCTCTATTCTGATGCTTTTGTATTGGCATGTTATGATGTAGTAATTTTTTTAATAGAAAAGCTTATTTTAAATAAGAAATTTTCATGTGTGTAACAATTCTCATTTAACGCCGGTGGCTTTGGAATCTTAATTCAGAACCTTAACTGACCTTTGGGCTTAATTACCCATACATATAGATGTTTGAAATTAACCACCTAAGTTACATTGTGTGTCTTATGACTCCAGTGGTCATACAACCGTGAAGGCAAAAGTCGCGTTTGCTGTTAATAAGTACATTATTTTGATAATATGTATTGTCAGTCAGGTTAAACATATAATAGCTTAGGTGCTACAGCCTTCACAACGGTTTTAACTTGGTTTTATAGAGTTTTTTGTTAAAAATGGTTGGTAATGACAATTTCAACAATATCTAGTGGGTCTTTAGACTTGAAATCAACAGGAAAATTTATGGAAGCATGAAAGCTATGGAATATTTCAAAAATGCCTTGTTTCGTGCTCTTTTTGAAGAATATTTTTTTACGAGTCTCAATTTCATTATTAAGTTTAAAATTATTATCGACGTGATTAATCTATTTGTTCTTGATTAATTACAAGCGATATATATATTTCATTGGTTAAATAAGTCATCTGTTTGTGTCTTAATTACGTATAATTATATTATTTTACTAATAACTCTAATAACTGGTTTGTATAGGAACCACTATACACAAAAAAAGATGCTTGCATGTTACCCATTTGGTAAGATGACTTCTTCAGATTTCAGTTATTGCATGCACAGTCAGAAAAAAAACTGTCAAAAAACGTCAAAAGCATTCCGATTTGTGCATAAGGTTTGAGTTATGATCCAGGTATTTAAATTTTGTAATAATATACATTCTGTTATTTTTTGATAACATTTTATTTTTATATTCTACATAAAGAAATAAAAAATTTTAATTTTTNTGTAATGAAGATTAAATCGTAAATAAAACAAAAACTAAGTCGCGAATAAAAATGTAATATTCTCTTTATGATACAACATTAATGCTGGTTCTATTAAAATGTAAGTTACAGCAAGTTACTTAATAACGCAGCCCTGCATTCATATATTTTTTTTTATTATTAAAAGTATCATATTGAAAGACAATTGTTAGACATAATCTAAGTCTTGACATACCATTCTCTTGTCTATTCAATTCCTACGCACGAGTCATGTATGGGAGTGCCTTTTTATTTTGTCACAGTGAAAAGTGTAACCTCTTGTAAATGATCTACTTTTTATAAAAAAAAAATTAAATCTAGGCTGAGGGTGATCTGAGTTGGGCACGTAGTGTATCCTAGAAAGTACATTTATGAAAGTTACGAAGGTTTTCAACTTACTCAAGTAAGAACTTTGTAGCTTAAAGAAAGTTTTATGTATGAGGTACGGTTTACTTGTAAATAAGTTTCGAGTTCAGCGCTCTTGGATAAAAAAAATAGTTTTTTACTGACAACTGTTTTCACATACATTACACGCTCGCATTTGAAGATAGTTGTAGATCTTGTTACAAAACAACATTTTGTTTCATGCACTATGCTGCAAATCGTAATGCCGACGCCTTAAACACCAAAATATATGCAAAAACAGTGAAAAAACCATTTTGAGCCTGATAGAGACATAAATTTAAATTTTAAAATAGAATGTTAAACACACAACTTATAAGGCTCATTATTATAAAATTTTGTTCGTAAAGTAACTTTTTTTTCCAAAGTGCCCTCCTAACAATTCAGTCGGCAAAAATGGTTAAAATAAAGTCAAAAAATTGTTTAATATTATCTAATTTTTATGTATCACATTTTTAGGCAAAATGTTAAGTATAAGATTAATACATTTCCTAAGAATATACTCTTTTCTATTGACCAATACTGTTATAATAACACAGTTAACAACGAAACACATTTGAAGTGACTAATAACACGTTTTGTTATACGAAAGTTTTTTAGTTTAAAATCAAAATTACTATATTAATATTAAAACTCAGAAGAATATGACAACGTAGTAAAATTTAAACAACATCTATTTGTTTAAATAACACTTTTATTCTGGTATTTCATAGATTTCTTATGTCTTACATGCAAGACATAGCGTTTTACATTAAAACCACTTGCTAATAGTATGAATTTCGTTTTCACAGCATTCCTATATATCCACGTTAACCAGTAATGGTAAAAAAGTATTTTAATAATATCATTGTGGACTTTCGTTCAATATATTTATTGTAAGAATGCCTTGAGAAAATAAATATAGAACAGATATTCATTTTTAGTACCTTTTTTATACTTGTCTCGTATTTAATGTAGAATTTAATTACGAACACATCAAAAAATGGACCCTGAATGTAAGGATCACAGAAAAGAATATTCTAGTACTTCTTACAACAAAAAGTCAAGTTTTACTGTATTTCTTAATTACTCATAGTAGTATTGATAAGTATATAATAACGTTGTTATTTTCAGTAAACATAGGTTTTTTATTGCCATGTGGTATCCATTTTTAGCGAATAATATGAATTGTCAATTTATGTCAATAATAAAATATTGAAAACATCTGTGATAACTGTCGAAAAAGATTCCTTATATGTCCGTAAGACTACACAAGTGTAAGTATAAATGAATTGCTTTTTACACTATGATGAATAGTTTTTAAATTACGATAAAAAAATTATGGTTATAATAATATTAGAGGTGAGGATTATTATTAAACTTAAAATAAAAATGTTAAGCAATTTAAAATTTATAGTGATTAACTAGAGTGAAGGAAAACCGACACATAGTTAGATCAGAAACAGAAACCTAAGAACAATTTTGAATAGTACTTTACATTACTAAGGCATGAAGTACAAACATAAGTGCCCGAAGGGCGCAATTGCTGTACGTTAGTGCCCAAGTCACGTACAATGTTTTTCTTACCAACGGCGCAAAGGGCAATTTTGCTCCTGTGGAAACACTTTTAGCCCAGTAAATTACGTTCGGCTTTAGGGCAGAAAAGTCCATTGCGCCCGGAGGGTACCAAAAACTATTCTGCCTGTGCGTCCAAAGCGATTACGAGGGCGCAAAGTGTGACCTGAAGGTGTAAAGCAGCAGTGGCACTTTAGGCCTAAGGTAAGAAAATGAATTGCATGTATCCTTAAACTATGAAGAGGGTAGCAAAAAAATGACTATCAGAGTATGCAAATGTATGCAACATTTCTGTGTGATAATATTTTTGTAACTGATGACGCAAAATCTTTGTCCTTGGGCGATAGAGTGAGCGATTTGCCACATAAGCATTATAGCACCATAGCTACCTTACGTCCCTCGGGCCCTGTTTCGCAGATCCTTTGAGCCGCCAAATAGCACTGGAGACAATGTCTCTTATTTATCAAAAACTACTATTCCTTCGTTAAGCAGTTTTTTAAACCTTGGGATGTTTACTACGCCTTTAGAAGGAAAAATAGAGTTTGCACCTGTTGTGCATTTACCAAGGGCAAGCGCAAGGAGTCCCTTAGATGTGGATTTGCAGGTCCCTCGTGCTTGCCTAGTGCTTGCCCCAGCGACATCTGTCACCAAGTACGAGAACTACCTTCTCTGCACGTAGGTGAACTGTTCAGTCTTGGTAATTTAATGGGCACAAAATACCAACTAAACCTTATACTCGTGGACAGAAAATAATTACTGATTTGTTAGTACGTATCAGTGCCCTCCGGTTAATTTGGAAATTCAAAGTGATCAGTGATCCATTGGGGGCGAAATGTGAGGAAATAAATAAATACAAGTAGAGTGTATTTAAATTTTGCATAATAATGCATAATTTACTGTCTGATCAATCGACGTATAAAATTATCCCAAAAAACCCATTAAACTCTCTACAAAAGAGAATCTCTAACATTTTAAAGAATCTCAACTCTAACGGCTTCCTTTCTAGAACATACCATCCCAACGCTTTGTCGCTCATGGATACAACTGTAGCTAAATGTTATGGCTTGCCGAAAATTCACAACGTCGATGCTCTTTTACGTCCTATCGTCTCTCTTGTCAATAGCTCTACATATTTTCTAGCAAAAGTAATTTACGATGAACTCAAGAAGTCAGTCAACGTTCCAATATCACACATTACTAATAGCTTTGAATTAAAAAAAAAACTAAAAAATATAAAACCCACTACTAATTATAGACTAATGTCTTTAGATGTCAGCTCCCTATTTACTTATATTCCTCTAAAGTTGGTACTACGGAGCATTGATCGACGTATTGTGACCATAATGAATAAATGTTGAATCCCGGTTGATGAAATTCGACAATGTACAGAATTTTTGTGCAATAATACTTTTTTTACTTTTGACAACATTTTTTATCAACAAATTTTCGGCATGCCAATGGGTTCTCCTATTTGACCTTTTTTTGCTGACCTTGTAATGGACGACCTGGAAAAGAATTGTCTCTCCATCTTAAAAAATAACTATAACATTATTCCATTTTTTTTTTTTCGATACGTAGATGATGTATTACTTTTTATTAATGTCGACTATATTGACCAAATTTTAAACATTTTTAATTCATATCATCCCAAACTACAATTTACTTATGAAATGGAGATTGACAAGAAACTCAACTTTTTAGACTCGACGATTATAAAAAAACTCAAATTATTTTAATTTTGACTGGTTTGAGAAACCTACTTCTTCCCGACGAATCTTAAATTATTTTTCTGGTCATCCAGTTTGCTACAAAAGAAATATTGTTTTTAATTTTGTTGATAGGGCGATCTTACTTGTTAGTACACGTTTTCACGGTGTGAATATTGCTAGGGTGGAAAACCTGTTTATAAAAAACAATTACCCTTTTAACTTCATTCATAAAAACGTGAAGGTCAGATTAAAAAGACACAAATATAGTAATCATAACAGAAGCACAACAAACACTTACCCTCTCTGCAAAATTGGCATACCATACATTGACAATAATTTTGAAAAAATTTCAACCATGTTAAAACCCTACAACATTCACACTTACCCTCTTATTAACAATAAACTGCAGCATATCGTCTGCTTAGGAAAAGATACAACGAATAAACATAAACAGACAAATGTTGTATATAAGTTTTATTGTAAAAATTGTCCTGCGTCATATGTGGGTGAAACAAAGCGAGCGGCGGAGGTCCGCATTAGTAAACATATGAAAATTAAAAACTCTGATTCCGTTGTTTGTGCACACCAAATTTATTTTGACCATTAATTCGATTTGGATAACTTCAAAATCCTTGACAAAGAATCCAATTACAAAAAAAGAGTTATTTCCGAAATGCTTTATATAAAACTCGACAAACACAACATCAATAGAAAGGAGGATGTGCTTTCCTTTAATAGAGCATACCTTCCTTCACTACGAAAGTTTAAATGTCCCGATCGAGTTCATCGCCCTTTACTGTCTACCTTTGCTGCTCCGCCTATATAAGCGCTGGCTTGTTGTTGTAATTTATTGTCAGTTGATAGCACGATAGGTGACGAGTAAGTCAACCAAACTTACGAATTCTCGCGTACCTACGGTAACAATTAACATCGAAATTTATTGTATTTTGTGTTTGAGCCTTCCAGATCACTCATTGTGTGTTTTTAATTTTAATTTTTTATCCTGATGAGGCTGACGCATATTGTCAGCGAAACGTTGCGCATTAATAAATCAACGCAAGAAAATTTAAATACACTTTACTTGTATTTATTTATTTTTTCACATTTTGCCCCCAACGGATCACTGATCACTTTGAATTTCCAGAAAACAATTACTTTTACTTTTAGACACATAGCTTCTCACTCACTAGCAGCCAAGGTGGCCCTGCAAGCCCAAAGTACTTCTACTACCTAATAAAACGTTTTTGGAATTTGAAAAGAATTATACTTAATTAATATTGTAATGAAGCTTTTTTGTACTTTGTATAACATAGAAAAAAAAATGAATAGTACTCTCCATACCTGGTGGTGCAGGACAAAACCTCAGCACGAAGGACTCCTTCTGCTTGCCCTGGTAGGAAACGAACAAGGAGCAAACTTCGTTTTTCTTATTGCTACCTTAGTAAATGTTGAAAGATAAAAAATACGCCCAAAATAAGGTACACTACCCAGTAGTTGGACACTTTTGACAAATTTTCTTTGCTCATTTATAAGAAACTAACAAAAAATGATGTTAAAAGAAACATTGCACTAATTATTTTAAACTTTTTTTTATTAATTAGAATAAAAAGTTAAAAATATCAGCTTAATAAACAAAGAAAAAATTAATATCAAAGAAAAATTATTAAGACCCAGTATATGGACAACAGTGTCCAGGTACTGGGACCAACGTGGGACTTTGGACCAGTAGTTAGATACTCCATGTAAATTAAATAAAAAAGAGGTTAGGGTGGATCTAATTTTACAATGCTTTTTGAAAAGTCTGTAATTCTCAAAAATTGTAATCTTTTCTACTACATGGTATAGTTTCAAGTCATTATTTAACTTTTTTTTAGTTTTTAACTGTAACATTAACATATTATATTCAGTAATAATCAATAACTTCAAGTATTTTTTACTGTCCAAGTACCAGGTAGAGTAAAAATCTAATGTTATCGAACGGAAGCTATTATTGAACAGAGTTATTTTTATTTTTCGATGTTTTTCACTCTGATAAACATCAACGAAATAGTAATAATATACATTTTGTAACATAACTTTAGTCATAAAATAACTTGAACTTTCTATACCTACCTATAAATTATAATTTTTACCAATTTTTTCCGTGTCCACGTACTAAGTACAGAAAGACTCCTATTTTATTAAGGGGATCTACTATTGGACAGCAAGCTTACGTCCTTGCATTTAAAACAAATTTTTTTATTTAAAACGAAAAAGACTTTTAAAGATGATTTTTTTATCAGGCATTATTATGCTTGAATATATTATAAATAAATTCGTCTTTTCTATTCGAAAACGTCTTTTATTCGAAAATATTAATTATGTCGGACTTTTTAACTAATGGTGCTATTTTTATTTTTGTTTAACTACTAGTTACTTTACCTTAGGAAAAAAAATATTTTATTACATGTTTTAAAAATATAATTGTTTATCTCAAAACCATGCAATCTCTGTTGAACGGCACATACGAGCTTATTTAATCCCAGAGGTTATTTATTACAGTTTATCAGTATTTTTAAACATACCATTACTTACAAAGGACAAAACTACTATTATGTCACAATCATGTTTCTCATATTAATCGGTGAAAAAAATTAGTGATTTTTTGACGATAATATTTTAATTCATACGTAGTAATTGTATCTTGTATTTTAAATGCATCTTATCTGATACTAATATTAACTTAAATAAGATTTTCCTAACTCTTTCAAATTTTCTAGTGAAGCAAATAACCACTTAATAAATAATTAATATGTTATGATGTCATTTTTTAAAATATCGTGAATTAAGCTGTATGAAGTTAAATAATATAATACAATTTTTGGTACTTACATCAGTGTATCTGCAGAGAGTATTTAATTATGGACTATGCTAGAAGAGTGTTAAGGTATTAATCAACTACATGGCATAAGTGCATGAGTAATGTAAGTTATTATTTATTGTTTTCCAATATCTAATTGAAAATATTGTCTTAGACCTCGCCAAATTGCTTATATTGTTAGTTTCTAAGAAATTTTATATGATGTGGGTGCAGTTGTGTTGTTGATTTTTGTAACATTGAATGTTCAATACATACTTATACTTGATATTAAAGAATGTCCTATCCTAGGCTGCACTAAATTGACCAATCTAATTTGTAATTAAAAGTGCTTAACTAGATATTTCATTAAAGCTAGATTAATTTATTTATTTGCTTTTGTAGATTATCCACTTGCATTGAAGACATAAGTAGTTTCTAAATTTAAGTAAAGCTTATTACTATAAAATGTTGTATACGTGTTAAAAAAATAAGGTGAATTTTCGAATTTTGCGGGCTACGTACATTCAAGCATCGATTTTTTTATTTTTTATATTGGTACACTAGTTTTTTATATAGGTTTACAGTTAAAGCTATACAGTATTTTTAGTTTAATTATAAGAAGCATAATAGCTTAGGAGTGTTTGATTGCTTGGTAATTTTCTTTTATACAAAAAAATGTAACAAAGAAACTGCACTAAATTTTGTGTTCAAAATAGAATCAAGGGCTCAAAAATACTTGAAGTATTGACTGTGGCATCTGCTAAAAGTACTCTGAGCCAAAAAAACATTTGCTATTGGTACATGCTTTTCACAGATGGTCGAGAAGATGTGAATGACGATGCTCGTCCGAGACGCCCTAGCACATCAACAACCGATGAAAATGTTGAGAAAGTGAAAAAAATTGTTATGGGAAATCATCCACTCTTAATTAAAGACATCCTTAAGAATGTTGGCATATCGGTTAGCTCATGCCATGCAATTATTTTAGATATTAGCGGAAGAACAATTTATGGCTTTTGCATTACGATAATGCACCTGTTCACTCGTCATTGTTTGTTTGTAATTTTTTGGCCAAAAACAACACCGTAACAATGCTTCAGTCACCATATTCACCAGATTTGGCTACCTGCAATTTTTTTCTATTTTCAAGATTAAAGAGACCCATGAAAAAACGACGTTTTGCGACGACTAAGAAGATACAAACTGAATCGATGAGAACACTCAAGGGCATCCAAAGAAGTGCATATGAGAACTGCTCGAGTATTGGAAAGAATTTTGGTATAAGTGTATTATATTTAAGGAGGAATACTATTTTACAGGGGACAAAATAAAACTTGATAAAAAAATGATTATTTTTTAAGAGAAATTAGAATTCACTTCATTTTTTGAGCGGTGTGTTCAATAACGACCTCGTATATGGGTGATTCTGCCGTGAGTGGCTCAAAATGCCTTAAAGAATTGTTGGAAAAGGTTGGTTCAAAAAATTCTTCTTTTTAGTAGTTGTACCTTTAATACCACCCACAACAATTTTGAATTGTTATGATTATAATTTAAACGCTTATATTTTATTACAATATCAGAATGAACAAAACATTATTGCCAGCCATCCCTTATATAATAATGAATTAAAACGTATTTTATTTGGTCTGCAGGAATAATATAAAAGTGAGTTTTTTACACTTAGTAAAGTAATTTTGTAAGTAAGCAGTACTCCATCCTTTATCTCCTAAAAGAAAAGAAATAGAAACATCATGGGATTAATAAAATTATGTAGTTAAATTGAAAATGTTTCTTTAGGATGATTATCTGGTAATTCTTTTGAAAATGCACGATGATTGAAGCGTTCTGGAAGTCGAGGGTTTAAAACTAATAACGCTACATCCTGCGGTCAATGATTTATTGTATGTATGTCTCTGCTGGCTGGCTTCCTTTAGAAAAATCATATAATCATTTCGTAGTTGTTCTACATTTGCGATTTTCTGATAATGTTCGTACTTTTTTGCTATTAGATTTCCCGTGATAGTTTTTGTCAAAGATTTAATATGTTTTATAAGAATCTTACTATTAATTTCAGATTTTAACCTTAGAAAAAAAAAAAAAAAATTCTTTACCACCATATGTATATATACAGTTCACAGTTTCTTGTTTTTTTATAATGATTAGAACTAAATGTATTTTCAGCAACATAAAAAATTGGTCCTTGAATTTTAATATTTTGTATACTTTTTTTTTGTTCTATCTCTCTTCTTATCGAAGATGCAAAACTAAACAAATTGTTGGTGTACCTGATAAGTATTCTAAAAATTTTTATCATTATGTATAAGTTCTTTAAATTTGAAATTTAATTCACTTAGCGGACTAAGACAAATTTTTTCCTTGTAACAACGAGTTGACTTTTTTCTTTCTTCTGGCCAAACTACTATTAAATGTAATATACACTTATAACTTATTTTACTATAGAACGCACGACTTACTAATAAATTATTGTTTTCGTTTACAACGTTGATTCATTACAAAAATTAATTTTAATTTCAAATATTTATTGTATCATTTTTTTATTTATACTCAGATTTCTTTCTTATTTTAAGTTGAATGTATACAAAATTTCGTAGTTTTCTTTTAACACCACTATTTTGTTAAAATATACCTGAACCACAGTTTCTGAGAATCAAATATTTAATTTTAAATTGTTTGAACTTAAATATAACACGCTTACAGAATTTGGAACAATAACTGTACAGTGTAAATTTATTAAATCGACCTTACTTTGCGCTGTAATTGATGTACTATAAGTTTGCGAGTTACTCAATATTTTACAATTTTTTTTCAGTTCTTACATTTTTTGAAATATTCATTTCCAAAATTATAATTATGATAAGTGTTTAACTTTTACCTAATATCTTAAACTACCGTTCATCTTGATTTTGAATAAAAACAGTCATAACTATTAATAAAAAAAAAAAAATTTTAAATAATCCATTCTTATCTCTTTGATATAAACTATTATTCCATAAGTTCTCAAACTCCTTAGGCCTAGTACAATTAACTATTAAGTTATTATATGGTTATCGTTTGTGTTAAATGTTTAGCGTATGAATTATCACAAAGTCAAGTTTTGTTCGAATGTTACTTTTTTTTTAGTATTTGAAATTTTTTATTATTAGAAGGTTTTTTTTAAGTTTAATCATTTATTGTAATATATAATTTAAAAAAAGTTTTTGTTAAATTTATGTCTTCAAGTTACAGTTTTGTTAATCAATTAGAAAAAATTTTTTTATTTATCAAGACTTAAAATAATTACAACATCCTTTTTTTGTTTTTCAAAGGATTTTCATAAGATATTATCAATGAAATTTTATTTTAGATCTTCAAAATCTCATATATTATAATGACTATAATTGAGAATTACAAAAAAAAAATATCGCAATTTCAGATTATTATTTAAATTTTCAATTGCTTAAATATCGTCATTAGAGATATTAACTATACCGTGAACATCAAATAAATATATATATATATATATATATATATACATACATACATATATGTAAGATGGTAGAATTGTATATACATTCACTTTGTTTATGGCTATTAGGTTTAGAGAATGTATTTAATTCATTGATTTCTTAATAATAAGCACAAAGTTAAAACTCTCTCCATACAATAAGTGAGATCAAAATCATTTCACAACTGCGGCAGAATTCTACAGCCATGTATTCAAGCCTGGGTCAAAAATTTAATAGAGACATTTCCACATTATTTGATTTTAAAACCTTTGGAAGTTAGTAATTCATCTTTTCAACTTTCAAAATCATTCCATTAATTTTTTGTGGTAACATATTAATGTTGCTTTTGTCTTTAAAAACCACTTCAACTAACTGTTATTGATAGTACACGTTTCATCAGAAAACAATATCAAAATTTTTGGTTTTACTATATCGGAGTTAACTTGATTTAAATTTATCATTTACAATAATTTTCAAAACTCAAGTCTCAAGTTTCATTTTATTTTTTTTTGCACATAGTTAATTGTACTTTTATTTAACAAATGAATAAAAGTGACTAAGAAGAAATTCATACAATATTCTTGATAACCACTGTGATTGATTACTGAGTAAATACACAAAAAAAGAGGCATATAACATTTCAGCAGTGTTTTATTACGTACAAAGCTTGACATAGTACAGTTATTTAAAACTTAGTAATGATGAACGATTAACGTTAGGTTGACAATTTTTTATTTTATCGCTGTATCGTAGATCATTAATTTTAATTGCTTATTAAAAATTTAGTTTTATATCTTTTTTTAATAATTTTAAGACTTTAGACTTAAAATTCTATTGCTTTGTTTGCAAAGCTCGCAGCATTTATTAAGATACAATAGTATGATTAACAACGGCAGAAAAGTGGAACTCCCTCCTGCTCAAGCAGATTGGCTCCCTTTACTGCGCTCTTCCTCTTGTACCAAACAAAAATAATGTTTTACTTACGTTTGACGACGGCATTGTAAAAAGTGAACCATAAGATGCCCTAAAACTTTACTTAGTGAACAATTGAACAATTATTAGTGCATGGGTAGGGTTGTTTAATTATCTTAACATTTTTTTGAACTTTTTGTCAAAAACAAATAAGACGAAAGAGGTCATATCCCATATAAGCCTATGTTTATCACATTTGTATGGTTCTTATGAAAAACATCTGTAACAAATATAGAAAATATTCACGTACGTTCAACGTATTCCAGATTATGCAAGATACTTAATGTCATTATAATCTGTGCATTTTATTATTGTTCCTAAGCTTTCTTAACCTACTTATTTATGCTCTTTAACTAACTAATGTACATAAACCAAAGAATCTTTTGGTTTGGCCTCAGTATTGTTTGTCACAGAGGCCACGGTGTGAATCGTAGGTACCTGATAACTACTAATCATTTGTTTTTATCTTATTATTGTACATAATAGTTTGTAAATAAAAAGCCACACAAATTTACCGCATTTTTTAAGCTCGGGAAAGGGCTGCAAAGCTGCGTCATGTATATTTAACAGTTTGTTGAGTCTAAGGGAGAGCATCATCCAATAAGATGCTGAAAACACTTTTAATTTTACTCTACTACATTTGACTGTCACTAACACACTTCTTTAGCAGCTTCAACTTTTGAAAGTGGCAAATATAATCATGATAGCCGAACCGTACTGCTTGAATCTTTCTTCGGTGGATACTCAAGCCACTTACAAAATTGACAAATTCAATCTAGATCCTAGTTCACCTTTTGAACCAGTAAAGTAAGATCTTTGTAAGATTTATGAATACACAGAGTAGAGTCATCTGCTTAGATAAGGTGCTTACAGTGTTTAAGAACCGAAAGCCTGTCGTATGTATTCAGGAAAATAATGAGTGAGCAAAGAGAGATATTCACCTTGTATGACTTCCACAAAAAATGAACAGTGACCTTTATCTTTATTTCCTAGGTGTTCTCAGTCTTATGGATGTTATTTACCATGCACACCTGGGTGATGTGAAAATTATGACGCTTTCTGAAGCCTAACTTAAAGAAATAAATTGGAACAGTGCACTTAACTGAATCCAAAGCTCACTCTGCCATCACAGATTCAAGGATCTTTAAAGGTGCTAATAAAAAGTGTCGTAGGTGGTTCATTTTGGTTAGATCTTGGGAGATATTCAATGCTTGAATGTAAGACGCATAACTGCTATGCGTCAAAATTCAGAAACTCGGCAAACTGCATAAAGCAATTGAGAATGTATAAACGTACTGGGAAGATTACTGAAATATATTTTTCGACTTAGTTAACCAGGATCCTGTTAAATCGGATTGCGTTTAATTCGAGAAAGTTAAGTGCCTTTGCGATGCATTCTATATGACAACGAGAGAGAGAGATAAGTAATACGAGAAAAATAAAAGTGGCTTTCTTGTAAACCTCGTACAGTAAGGAGCAACTTTTTTAGCATCTCCGTACAGTAACATCCAATTAATGGTATCAATTGATCTCGTCTCAACAAGCAGGAAGAATAGATGGCCCCTGTTCCCTGAACAAAATTTATATCTAGCTCACTAACGCAACATTATATTTTTGATGCACTTTAAAAAATTTCTGGCCTTGGCGTATAATAGGGGGATGTTGCACAACGCGTCTGAAGACTCATTTAGTACATTCAAGCCGAGGCTGGCTCCACTTTCTTAGAGTGACTGACTGGACGGGAGACAGTAGTCATACAGCTACCGCAGCTTGGCCTGACTCTCGCCCAGTAAACACCCACTTTTGTTTGCAGATCAGTATAATACAGAAACGTCCATGTATAAGTATATAAGCAGTATGACATACGCGTGCGCTGACACACACATAAATATGTATACATACAAACTTGCATGCTTATATATAACTCATATCAGTGCACAGAAAAGTGGGTGATTACTAAATAAAAGTCAGGCCAAGCTGCGCCAAAGTCAGCGCCGTATTATGAACCCACCTGCGGCCATGCATAGTGGCTTGATTTGGACCACGCGTATTAGCTGGGGGCGGCCCATTTTCAATTTCTACTCGGGGTAGGCATTATTTTTGTGAAGTATTTGTGATATTCAATTCAAAATCCAGCATATGGCAAATAAGAGTCAAATACCATATATAGCTGTACTATTAGTATTGGAAAACACCACCGTATATAGTTATACTACCAGTGTTGGCAATAATACTAGCACAAGTAACAGTGTGTCGTTTGCTTGATAAAAAATTTATTTACGTCACAAGTCACTTAAACAACCTTGCTCCATGATATATACAGACTTTTGTCATTTTTTGGTGCACTACATAATGTTGAGCCACTTTCATAGTCTTTTACGCAAAACTTTTTGACTATTTTAATTAATTTATATTCAAATCAATCAATACGAATTTTAATATAACTTAACATTTACATTTATTAATTTTTTCCCTTCCAAAATGTTAACTGGCTCTAGAGTCAAGGTGCTTGTCTGCTTGGTGTTTTTTTCTATGCAACACCTGGTGCAAGAGAGGGAAAATGACACAAAATGTTAACAAAAATTTACAGTATGTAATAAAGACAATGGGACCACACGACATGTACATCTTACACCGTGATCTCCATTGTTTTGTTGAGCACCTAGAAGGTGGCAATTTTTTTGCACGGTGGCTTGGATGGTGGCATACTTGTGTAGGATGAGTGGTCGGGACTGATGATTATGACAGGTATAAGCGTAGACGCAGGTCACGACGACAGCATTTTAGCATGCCTTCTAATGTGCATCCCGACTATCCAAACATGTAGAGGCTCTCGAGATGTTACCCGAGGCTCGAAACCAAGCCATACAGACATAAGAATAAAGTGCGCTTAACCACCCACAAACCTGTACTAAGCTGCGTCCCACGGTGTGAAAGATAACGCTGTAAAAATTTCTTGTGTGTCTCTCTCTAACCCCTGTGATTGGAAAGAGACACACCGACAATCTTTGCACCGGTCTCTCTCGCACTAATGAAAAACTTTAACGGACAGGGTTATGTGGGTTTAGTGCTCTCTATTCTTATATCTCTATGGACCAAGCCCGACTCGAATGAACTATAATATTCGATCTTCTAACTGACCCTATACTACATTTGCCTGTAGGGCCTATAGGCAAATATCTAGCGCGCTCTTGCGCTGCTTAGTACTACCTCGCAATTCACTGCGACTTACGTGCTTATCCAAGTCATCTAGTCATCCCTCTCGCACTTGCGTATGCCTCGAGATACGCTGCGACTCGCGCGCTTTCTCGTCTGCACTCGCACATGCTAGGCAGTTCCCTCGTATCTGCTCGAGCACTCGCGCACACCTGGCGATTCCCTCGTGTATTCCAGGATTAAAGCGGACTTGGCGATATATCGTGCTGTATCTCGTACTGCCCCGTGCTACCTCACGTTTTCTCGTACGGTCTCAAGCTTACTCGCGATACTCAGTGATACCGCAGCTTGTCTCGCACTACTTTTTGCTGCCTTCTCTGTGCCAGTAACATACATACGTGTACATTTGATTGAGCTTTCGAGAAGTTTTTTTTGTTAGTTTTGGAAGGGTTAGCGTCTTTTGAAAAAACTATTCAAGTCACTTCGCCCTGCTGGCCTTCCGTGTAGGCCCTGCTGTATTGCTGTTATCTGCGAACGCACTTTACCAGCTCTGCTTTTTTTGTCCTTCCTGCGGCTTTTGACATTTGTCTGCTTGTATTGTAAATGATGCTGTCACTGGCTCTATTGATTTTAATGCTGTTGTTGTCTGAGCTGCGTCACCAGCTCTGCTGACTTTAACCGTTGTTCTCTTCCTGCTCTACCATGTCGGGTATGGACGTTTCGTAAGAAATCGACCTAGTAAACATTTTCGTGATACCTGTTTGCAGAACTAGTTTGCCAATCTGATTGATCCGAGCACTAATCTGCATCCTACGGGAGTGGGCTTTGGGCAAGCTTCGTTTGTTATAGGTTAGATAGATTTTAAGCATAGATATTTTTCGTAATAAAGGAAAATAATATTATTTAATGGGTCACTTATTATTATTTGTTTAATATTCTATGTTAAACAGTTTCATATTCTGAAAACCAGACATGGATCTGCCCAGCACTGCAGAAAATTCATGAAATTATCCAAGGTAGAAGTTATTTCGGGGAGTACCATGACTTATTTCCTCTTTTAAAAAAGCATGAGGGTCGATTTTTTGATTATTTGTGAATGTTAAAAAGCTGTTTCGATTACATCCGATTGAGCATAAAAAGGGAATGCTCACGTAACTGGTGTAATTTTCACACTCATCCTATTTTACCACAAGAAAAACTTGTTGTAACATTACGGTAAAGCAAATAATTGACGTTCTATTGAAATAAACAAGCAGATTAATCTCCAAAAATACATATGTTTTTTTTAAGGTTTTTGATAACAGGAGCCTCTTACAAGCCACTGTCTTTAGCATTCCGAATAGGGGCTTTGAAAATAAGCAATATTGTCCAAGAAACAATGGACAGCATTTGGAATGTCTTGTTTCCAATCCACATGCCAATACCAACAAAAACACAGTTTATTAAAATTGCTGAACAGTTTTACCAAAAACGAAGTTTTCCACACTGTTTTGGAGCATTGGACGCAAAGCACATCCAAATAAAATGTCCGCCACATTCTGGTTCTGTATATTACAACTACAAGAAGTTTTACTCGGTCGTTCTGCAAGCAGTTGTTGACGCGGATTACAAATTTATAATTATAGATGTTGGAGGCTATGGACAGCAGCATGATAGTTCCAGTTTTAGGGCATCTAGCCTGTACAAGGGATTTAAATCTAAAAAGTTAAAAATACCCGTGGATACAGAGCTACTTGGATCGACAGTTATTTTGCCATTTGTGTTCATCGCTGATGGTGCATACCCACTGATGAAGCATATAATCAAGCCCTATCCTGGTCATAATTTACCAAGAGAAAAAATAATTTTTAATAAGAAACTATCTGCTGCAAGAATGGTTGTAGAGTGTGCCTTCGGTCAATTGGCCAAGAAATTTTTCATTTTCAACAAAACTATAGAGCAATCGCCTATATTTGTAAATAATATCGTTAAATGCGCGTGTTTGTTGCATAATATAATCATAGAAAAATGTAATATCATCGAATCTGAAAGAGAAGAGCCTTCATCAGGATTCAAAATTGATAATATAAAAGAAAATAATGAGGCCATTGAAGCTCTAGGTAGTGAAGTACGACAAGAATTTATGCAGTATTTTGTACATAAAATTTGTTAATTGTAAACCTTTGGAATAATAAATATAGACGTTTTGAANAAAAATAATTTTTAATAAAAAAATATCTACTGTAAGAATGGTTGTAGAGTGTGCCTTCGGTTAATTGGCTAAGAAATTTTCTATTTTCAACAAAACTATAAAGAAATCGCCTAAATTTTTAAATAATATCGTTAAATGCGCGTGTTTGTTGCATAATATAACTATAGAAAAATGTAATATAATCGAATCTGAAAAAAAAGAGCCTTCATCAGCATCCAAAATTAATGATATAAAAGAAAATAATGAGGCCATTGAAGCTCTAGGTAGTGAAGTACGACAAGAATTTAGGCAGTATTTTGTATACAAAATTTGTTAATTGTAAGCCTTTGGAATAATAAATATAGACGTTTTGAATTTTGTAATTAAAGTTTATGAAATTCAATACCTGTTCAAATGACCTTATTAATATTACATAACTTGATTTATGCTTAAACCTAAAAATATATTTTTTTGTTAAAAAGCTGGAACTTGAAAGCTACATGGGCTGTGATGCAACTTTTTATAAGTAAAGTACGTATTTCAACAAACATTTGGTAGTTATAATATTAGCTGATTGAACGATTTGCTCACAACTTGTGTTACTAAATATAGTCACCGCAACATTGAGTTTTATTCTATCAGAAAGATGTAATTAAAATTTATAGTGAAACACTTGGCGTTCAAGGTCAACTCAGACCGCAAATTTGATACTTTGTCGATTTATAGTATACACGTAGATGATTGAGTCAAATATCATTTTGTAGTGATTTAACCGAGTGACACGTTTCTTTACATGTTAAATGAAAAATACTTTTCCAACAATGATGAGAATTGAGAAACAATTCGTCGAGAAACAGCAACTCACCATAGCATTAAGTGATTAATCATTCGAAGGCTCATATTCACCTTCCTTTTATTTTTTATTTTAGGTAATTACGTTTATATAGGAATTTGGGTAATATTAAGTATAAACGAATATATTGCAATGAAAAACTATCTTTTTATTATTAAACTGTGTGTTTACAGTATGACTCATCTTTAAGTAATAAGCATAAGACATGAGTAGGTACAGACTAATTTTCATATAAGTTATCTTTATACAACTTATAAGTAACGTTTATACTATTAATTGAGTTTTAAAAACCAAAATCTTGTTCATAAAAGCATAAGAATAACTTAAATAATTAAATTAAATTAATTAAGTAAAGAACTTTAAAACAGAGGCTATCTGTTTATGCTTGACTGAAAAAGACTTGAACCATAAAATTGTTAGTTAAAGTTATGCCTGCTACCAGGTTTGTATCATAAGTTAACCATCTTCGTATGATTCTATCAAAAAATATGATTCAAATAAAATATAAAATGCAAGTAACTGATTAATATAACACAACTTGTGAACGTAAGTTTTACACAAATAAAGCATGCACGTAAAAGGTATCGATTTTATTCTTTTTTGCAATTATTTGTGATGACAGGAAAGTCATCACTGTCATCGTCGATGACGATGACATCGTAATCATCATATTTCCTGCTAACATTCAAACGTCATCCTTCACCTTTAGAATTACCGTTGCGGCCGTGTACTGCATAATAAAAGAAAACGTTTTTATACAAAAAAAATATTCAGACAGAGAACAAATCTAAATTTATGTACAATTTATTAAATTTATTACCTCCAGTCGAGAGAGCACAAGATAGTTGTTGTGACACTGGCTTTGCATGAGAGCGTTTGCAGGGGCTGATATATGGAGTTCGATACTCTGATTTTATTTTAGATGCACAATGGTGAGAGGAACAATCGTGTAGGGCATGGTGCTCAATTTTTTCATATTGCAAGTGAGCATAAGACTGACAATCTGGTGGAAAACGCTGTTCAGACTTAATCTTTTGCGTGCTATTGTAACAGAGACATTTGGGTGGAGCAGAGTACTCAGACTTTACCTCTGGTATACTACAACGAGAAGTTCCACGCCTTATCCTTAAATCCACAAGAATAACATCTAAAAATAAATTACATGTATTACAGAGAATAAAAAGATAAAACAGAAATTCGACAACAACGTACCATTATCATCTTCGTGGCTTGTAAAAGCATAACGTTTTACAAGAGTAGCCATCTCTATCTGCAACTCGATTTTCTTAAAGTCAGTGACGAGAGCAGTGTAAGGAAAAAGTGTTTTAAAAAAGGCTATATCTTCTTTGTCGTCAAAGTTGTTGGGTAAAGAACGATTCAGATGACCCTTGAAGTTGCTACTCTGCCTTTTGGGAGAGTCAACTTTGAATGCGTAACGTTGCACTAAGTCGTTCATGTCAGAACGTAAGCAGAGTTTTAGCCGACCCGTAACTCACTGAGTGTACTTCAGCAAAGTTTTAAAGTATGCCATGTCCTCGTTTTCTACCGTATCGATACTAATGGATGCTGACTCTGGTAAAGAACGATGCACTCTTGAATCAGGCTTTTGATGTACGACGTCTGCTAGTTCAGTGGTACTGGCCGATTAAAAAGGTTCCGTAGCTTCCAATAGATGACCGTAAACTGGAACATTGTCGCTCTTGTAATCAAAGTCATCATTCTCGACGTCATCAAAAAAATCAGCTGGTATATTTCCAAAGCTTGAAGCTGCTTTGACAGATAATTTAGCAAATGCCATACTCTTGTACAGTGGCCATGATGATCGATAATTAGATGCTGCAGCTCCTGACTTTGCTATAGGCTGCTTTTGTACCTCTTTTGAAAGCTGCAATCTTAATGCCTTCCACTTATTTCTGTATGTTGTTTCTGTGTACAAAAAATAAAGAAAAATAATAATAAATTTGAGTTCAACACAAACAAAATCGGATATTTTCACTCATCTATATCAACAACTATGCTCCATAGCATAAAAAAGTGGAAAGTTTAAAAAAGTATCAAATAAAAGCATACACTCGTTGTATTCAGGTGACTTATCAATAACTATATTTGCTAATGCTGTAAGGTAAGTATCAACTTAAGTCTTTAACCTCAAAGGACATTTTAAGTGACGTTATTAAATATAACACAATGTACACATACTTTCTAGCTTTGCCTAGGTGAAGTGCCGCCTCGTCCCACGCTTTTGGTAGCGCAAAAGAATTTTTATGCTGCACGTGATTCTTTTGCCATAAAATTGGCCTGAGTTTGATTTGAGTAATCAAATCTTCTTCCCATGAAGAAACCTCCAGGAAAGAAGTTCAGTAATCTCTGGGTATCACGAGAATTTACTAGAAAGTTCGAGCAGACTAAGATTGCACGTAATAAGAAGAGGTTATTTTAAATGGTTTTTTTTAAAGACGCTAACCCTTTCAAAACTGACAAAAAAAACTTCTCGAAAGCTCAATCAAATGTACTCGTATGTACTTCTCTAGCACGGAAAAGGCAGCAAAAAGTAGTGCGAGACAAGCTGCGGTATCACTGAGTATCGCGAGTAAGCTTGAGACCGTACGAGGAAACGTGAGGTAGCACGGGGCAGTACGAGGTACAGCACGATATATCGCCAAGTCTGCTTTAATCCTGGAATGCACGAGGGAATCGCCAGGTGTGCGCGAGTGCTCGAGCAGATACGAGGGAACTGCCAAGCATGTGCGAGTGCAGACGAGAAAGCGCGCGAGTCGCAGCGTATCTCGAGGCATACGCAAGTGCGAGAGGGATGACTAGATGACTCTGATAAGCACGCAAGTCGCAGTGAATTGCGAGGTAGTACTAAGCAGCGCGAGAGCGCGCTAGATATTTGCCTATGGGCCCTACAGGCAAATATAGTATAGGGTCAGTTAGAAGATCGAATATTATAGTTCATTCGAGTCGGGCTTGGTCCATAGAAATATAAGAATAGAGAGCGCTAAACCCACATAACCCTGTCCGTTAAAGTTTTTCATTAGTGCGAAAGAGACCGGTGCAAAGATTATCGGTGTGTCTTTTTCCAATCACAGGGGTTAGAGAGAGACACACAAGAAATTTTTACAGCGTTATCTTTCACACCATGGGACGCAGCTTAGTACAGGTTTGTGGGAGGTTAAGCGCACTTTGTTCTTATGTCTGTATGGCTTGGTCTCGAGCCTCGGGTAACATCTCGAGAGCCTCTACATGTTTGGATAGTCGGGATGCACATTAAAGGGCATGCTAAAATGCTGTCGTCGTGACCTGCGTCTACGCTTATACCTGTCATAATTATCAGTCCCGACCACTCATCCTACACAAGTATGCCACCATCCAAGCCACCGTGCAAAAAAATTGCCACCTTCTAGGTGCTCAACAAAACAATGGAGATCACGGTGTAAGATGTACATGTCGTGTGGTCCCATTGTCTTTATTACCTACAGTAAATTTTTGTTAACATTTTGTGTCATTTTTCCTCTCTCGCACGAGGTGTTGCATAGAAAAAAACACTAAGCAGACAAGCACCTTGACTCTAGAGCCAGTTAACATTTTGGAAGGAAAAAAATTAATAAATGTAAATGTTAAGTTATATTAAAATTCGTATTGATTGATTTGAATATAAATTAATAAAAATAGTCAAAAAGTTTTGCGTAAAAGACTATGAAAGTGGCTCAACATTATGTAGTGCACCAAAAAATGACAAAAGTCTGTATATATCATGGAGCAAGGTTGTTTAAGTGACTTGTGACGTAAATAAATTTTTTTTTAAGCAAACGACGTACTGTTACTTTTACTAGTATTATCGCCAACACTGGTAGTATAACTATATACGGTGGTGTTCCCCAATACTGATAGTACAGCTATACATGGTATTCGACACTTATTCGCCATATGCTGGGTTTTGAATTAAATTTCACAAATACTTCACAAAAATAATGCCTACCCCGAGTAGGAATTGGAAATGGGCAGCCCCCAGCTGATACGCATGGTCCAAATCAAGCCACCAAGAATGGCCGCAGGTGGGTTTATAATACGGTGCTGATTTGGCGCAGCTGGGTCTGACTTTCATTCAGTAATCGCCCACTTTCTTGTGCACTGATATGAGTTATATATGAGCATGCAAGTTTGTATGTATACATATTCATGTGTGTGTCAGCGCACGCGTATGTCATACTGCTTATTTACTTATACGTGGACGTTTCTGCATTATACTGATCTGGAGACAAAAGTGGGCGATTACAGGGCAAGAGTCAGGCCAAGCTGCGCCCAAGTCAGCGTCGTATTACAAATCCACTGGAGAACAAGTCAGGTGCCAAGCTGCGACCAAGGTGGGTGGCGTGACAGCCAAACTTGGGCCCAGTTTTCGCCCACTTTCAATTTCTACTCGGGATATGAGACCACCTGTCTATCTTAAACCGTAATCACGGCCAATAACCAATCACGATCGTGGACAGGCTGTTGAACGTAGATCAAAATTTCGACAGCTAGAGTGCACCACATGCAACTGGACTGTGGGTATCAGCATCTGCTATAATCTTGATCTCACGAAGAACACCTTTGTGGCTGCAGTAAAAGTGGCAGCTTATAGAGGCGTCCTGAAAAAAAATATCGTGGGTATACAGCTCGTTCACGAATGCACTTGCACCTCGAGGTTATAGTTCGAGCCGTTCCATGTGGTGTGAGAGCTGGGGTAAAGGAGAGTAACGCTAGCGCGACGTCGCATCATCGTAATCGTCATCCGAGCAGAAGTCTGCGGCTGGGAAGAGAACTCACTTCTCCAGCTCGTACTTCCTGACGCTCTCTGCAGGAGTCTCATGCAAGCTGAGCTGTTAGAACTTTAGCTTGAAAAGCTGTGAAAATTCTAAGATTAACACATGCAATCAGCCTCCAGAGCAATCACCACGGGCTAACTCTGACAGGGGTATAGAGCGTCTGATTCGCCATAACGTACAACAAAAACTATTAGCTTATGCAAACGCGCTAGATGCTAACCCTCTTAATTTGTAGTAAGTCTCGCTACTGTGAACGCAGCCTATGTTGGATACGGGTACAGTGTACTAAAATAACTGTAACAAAGCTAATAATACGAAAATACTCTACGAACTTGCATGGAACTTTTTTTCTAATTTAGTGACGTAAAGAATATTATTATTCTAATGTAAGACCAGAAACTTTCTACATAAATAAGGGCAGTAGTATTTGCAGAAAATAGTTTTCCAATGGATAATATTTATTCTCATTTGTTCTTACATGTTGCATTTTATATGCATTTTTAGAAATTTATTTTAAAAAGGCTTAGTACAGATAAAGGCTTGTATTGCAGGAGCTCAAGCACAAATTGTTTATTGCATATTTTACACTTATGTAACAATATCAAGTGAGCTTTTTTTTTAAAGTTGAACATGTCTTGCTGCAAAAGCACAGTCACTTATTAAGCTTGGTTTTTCTGCCTATATTCTTATAAGAATCTCATACAACCTTGACAAGAAAATAGCTTTGTTTTTTTTTACTACCGTCTTTATAAGCTTTTTTTTAAACTTCCTGCTATTTTTGAATTTACCTTGTCTGTTAGTTGTACGGTCAAAATCTTGTTAATTTGCCAGGGCCTCGTGATACAAGATAAGACAACGAATATTCTGTGAAATAAAGGTCAAGATTGTTAGGAAAAAATCTAGTGATGAAAAAACCTATTTCATCAAATTTAATAAAATAATACAGCTAAATTACTATAGATATAAGTTAACGTTAATAATCAAACTGAAAAATCAAAAGAGGTATGAGTCAGACGATGTATATATGTGTGAATCCAAAGTCGTTGATCGTCACTGACAAGCTGGATATTTAAATGGAACTAATTATCCACAAATATGATGCCATCCATGAGGACGCCGTGAACCGTAGATCGCGAGCGTACTAGTCTAAAGTACTTGTGCGAGATAAAGAGAGAAGGAACGAAACAATTAGGTAAATGAAAAACTCTATGAACTAATGCATGTAAGTTACTAATATCAAAGTTAGCTACATCATAATAGGTCCAGTTTTCAAAAGAGTCAGCAGTACAATAGCTGAGGTAATGACTAAATGTCAATGAGTTGAGCAGCATCAGCAATATCAATCCCTTGTTCTGCCTTTGACTAGTGTACTAAAAAGCTAAGATAAAACCTTCTATCGTGAAATATAACCCTGATGAGTTGTTGGTAGTAAAAAAATCGGGTGAGAATTGTATTTGTACCAGAGAAACTTTAAGATTAGGAACCAACACACAATTAATATTAGTAAGTATATGTTGGTGGGTGGGTTCGTTACCTTGTGTTGAAGAGTTAAGTCCCTCGGGTTGCTGATTACATGAAGAACAATATCTTTGAGAAGCTTTTATAAAAATTAAGTGTTAAATCATACATTAGTTCCTGCAATAGAAGCAGCAATTATCTTTGATTATTGCTTTATGAATATTTTCTTTAGTAACTATTTTCATTTTACGCAAATTAATTTACATTTCTTTGGGCGAAGATAAAATTTTCATACGTTAAAATTTACTTTTATCACATAGAAATACATTTCTTACCTTCTCGTTAACTTGGCCAGAGATAAAACAGTGGATACTTTTGATTCATTTGATTAAAAACTTAATAACAAATTTAACTAATTACTTTATTCTGAAATTACCTTTAAATGAATATTAAGACTTGCAATTACCTCTGTAAGAGTATGTTTTAATGAATAAGTACAGTTAATTTCTTTTTTTCAACTTGTTTACTTTCATTTTCTTATTTTTTCAAGAAAATTATGTTTTCAAGGAAATCACTATGCTTTTATTTTATAAGAATTGAAATAACTAGCGCAACTATAGTATTAACAACCATAATTTTTTTATGTTGTCTCAACGAATTGGAATCACTTTGAAAAGTGTTGAGTTTCACGATGAATACAAAGTGAAATAGTATTCTTAACTTTAACTTTTGCTGAGCTTTATTTAAAAGGATTTTAAATTCTCCGGCACAAATTGTATTTTACATACACTCGGTTTGGCTAGGGTGGATCAATTGTAAAGCCACGGTATTTGTACTGGGCTCTATGCCTCTCCTGAAAAAGCTACGTGGGGTTAAGTCGTCTTCGGGGATCTTGAGTATCTTGAGCACAGCTCTACTAATCTGCACATATACTTCACCCAAGAAGCAACATCACTATCGGCAGTATCTCTGCTACTTGGTTGCTTTTTTTCTCGACTCGTACTCGTCGCAGATAGAAAGGTGCCCTACCGGTGCACGGAAGAGTTCTAGGTTTTGATAGGCAGTGAATTTCTGCGTATTAGGTTTGCTGGAGGAGGGACATATTTTCTTGTGCGTTAGCGCTTCTCACAGCCAACTTGTAAGTAATTTGCTACTGTTATCTGCACTATCGCTCTGCGCACTATTGGTTATACATATTCACACGATAATTCTTCCGCATATCTTACCAAGCTTTTTGTGCGTAATTGACAGTGCATATAATATGCTCCACTCTGAGTCTTATAATTTAAACTTAGTGCATTTGATGTATTTTTAAAGATTATTCGAAGAAAAATTTATAAAAAATTAACGGATCTTAATAGAAATAAGAAGTGTACATTATAATTTAATATGTGATAAAGAGGGCCCTCTCGCAATAAATTACATAGACATATATTATTGCCTACTGCCATCTCTTTCAATTTGGACAGTAGCAGCTGTTATACTTGTAATTTACTTGAAATCTAATATACATTACTGACTCAACAATGATTACTTACAGCAAGTATGTAAGCAAAGCTTCCTGCCTGACTATGGCTACGCTTATAGATACAGTTGCCTTAATTTTTTCAAGTCTTGAAAGCTGACTTCATACATTTAATAACGTCTCAACAAATTTCTCATTCCTCTTTTTAAGTTTCAAGCCACCGAGTTTTATATCCGTCTTTTCGGCATTTGGCGCTTGCCATAGAAACATCTTAAATGAAATCTCTCTTGCTACTGGGAGGATCTCAGAAGCCACTGAGTACACCAGCACCATAACCTGATAATAACGTTACTTGTAACAAATTAAAACAACTTGTTTGCGGGGAGAATTAACTAATGGCGCTTGACAAAAAAATAAGAAAAATAGAGTTAACTGCTTATCACTGAAATTAAAAGCCTTAAGAAGCTGTGAGCAAAACTTATACATTTGCCTTTAGTTCTAATTACAAGACAGTGAGCATGAGATCAGCATTATTGCATACAGAATCATAGAGTCAGTGGTAGTCAAATTCTGCTGGAAGTACTAAAATTACTACAAGAGCTACTTATGACTACTTACAAGAGTTACTTATGAAAGATTAAGAGGCTTTTTTCTACAGTTTGAATTCTAGTTTGAAGCCTACAACATTGCAGATACGTGAAAAACTTAAACAGTAGTGATATAATTATTTAGTTAACCTTGTTAGTTTAAATACTGTTAGAGTATTTATCCTGTAAATAAAATCAGTGACTTATATAAAAAAGAATTAGAAAGCCTGGCTATATAAATGACATTTATGAGTCTTACTTCAAGGGCCAAGGTGAGAAAGAACGTGTTGTTACATTTCTACGAAATAAATAACTTTTGTTTACACAATTGTATAACTTTAAGCAAGACTACCTCTTCTATTAGGATTGTCTAATCCAGATTGTTCGATCCTTGAACCTACTGCGAAACAAGACTTAAGTTTTAAGAGGATTAGTACATATGCTTAAAAAGGACGATGGCAATTAATATCATCAGTATATCCCGTCAGCTATAACAGAAGATGGTTTTAAAGTTTGGTAATCAAAGATAATCTGTCCTTGTCAAGGAAGCACCAATGACCAACTTTGAACTTCTCTCAATTTTTTAGATCAAGACAAGATTACAGCACATATACAGTAGTGTAACTTGGTTTGTGATAAAGGAACACTACAAAACTGGTTGCGTCTATCACATCCAGATGATACTGCATGTGGGAGGTCTTTTTTGGTGTGTTACACAAAAGTTGCACATCGGTTATGCGGTTAAAATGGAGCAGAAATCCTAACGTGTATTAAAATTAATTACAAGAGCATTAATTTAACCAAAAAAAAATATCATATGCAATTTTCCAGCAAGTCTCTAAACGTGCTTGTATTAAAAAAGCTTGTATCAATTTGGCACGAGTCTCAGAGGAATTAGCAACTAAGACTTCAGCTTTTAAATGTACTTAGTTATGATTAGAGAAAGATGTTAACAAAAAGCGTTTTTCATTTTTGTAATGGAGTTCAAGTCTTTATCTAAGCTGTAAATTGCTTTTCAAGTGTTTATAAGTGACAATGGCCCAATATAAAATCTAAAAAAATACAACTTTTTGAATCAAACCTATAAATCTTTTTTATAACTTGTATGTGCAATGATAAGAGAATTCTCAATTGCACACAAGAGCAATATTCTCCTCTTAACATAAAAATTTGTTTTTTTGTATATGGTTTAACTAGTTTGAAGACTTGACCATAGAAAAATAGCTAAAAGTACCTAACTAATTACAAACCATCGCAATACTGCTACCCGAGTGTTTTTAGCCTGACTTCAGTAAGTTTATACGACCTTTATCCCAGAAAGATTGTCAGTTTGTTGGTATATTTACGTAAAAAGATCATACTTAGGTTGTTAACCTCTAAGATAATTACTTAAAACAAGACAACGTAGGTTGTAAGCCTCATGCAATTCATTTAATAGTCACTGTATACTGCTACACACTTTTTAGGGGTACAGAACAAACTTGATCTGGCTTATAACTAAACAAAATACAGTCCCTACTTTATGATGGCTTGCACAACACAGGATGTCTATTTGTCTTAATAGGCCAGACCTTCACGAAACCACACGTTACAGAATATAAGCTTACCACTGCAAAGAAGACTGACTATCATCTATCCTTGAACAGGCATTTTAACTGGCATAAGCAGCATCGCCTTCTTAGAATACTTTTCTGTAGGATTAATGCAGTTACCCCATGCTATACATTAAGACTAACTTAAATTAATTGACAACTCCAAGCTAGGAGATAAGATAACTTAGTATGTGAGTAACAAATAAAGTGGATAAGTCAACTAAAGTTTTCGAAGCAAGCTAAGGCAAAGTATCTAAATGAACACAAGGGTGCTTAGTGTAAGTAAGGAAGTAAACTCGAGTATATGGCCGCGGACCATTGTAAATTGAGAAAGAAGTAGTAAATTATCGTAAACACTTAAACTAAAAGATATTTCTTCTTTGACTCTAGCAACTCTGCCAGTGCTTCAAATTATTTATTCAAGTGTATTGAAAGCAATGGGATTTGTGATGTTCCAAGTGACTTTTGTTTTAGTTATAAGTTATTTTATCAACTTTTTTTTAATCTCTGCAGCTGATTAGGAGTTTGTATTTTATTTCTGGTAGTAGTACCAGCAGTTTATTAGCTGATAACCAGTCAATGCATGCACTAAAACGGTTTCCACTATGTTAGAATAATGGCTCTATTAAAGACCTCCTTAGATCCTCTGATTTGTAGATTGCTGAGTCCTCACAAGCTTATGTTAATACTTGCTAAACTCTTTTTTTCCTACGACTCTCTCTTTTTTTACATTATCTGACTTCACTGTCAAAGAAATATGGAATTAAATGTCAGTTATGCTGACGACCAGCTTCGTTTACTTTCTGCACACTACTCCTAGATCCTTCTCTGGTTTTGAGAAAGTTCTTAATCTCAATAGAGTTTCCTACAAAACTACGCAAATAGCCATAAGTATGATCTGCTTGATTGTGTTTAAATTTTTTTAAACTTGTCTGCCACGTTTAAGGCCGTCAATCCTAAAAGGCACTACTTCTTAACAACTATTACACTTCTTGCCAGCTTAAACTATCTTTTGCTTTAATTTCAAGACCCATGTGGCCACGAGCACCAATGACGGTGTCACTAGTATCTAAAAGATCAGTACCCTAACTTTTATCGTTTCATCAGCTTTTGTTTTTTGCTTGAAGTCCCGTTTTTTTGAGTAAATAATCACGATTTTTTTTATGAGTCAATAATATAGATTACAGTTTTATTTGTCTATTTGTGAAGTATAGATTTCCTTTTTTTTTTAATGTAAACTTAAAACGCAATAAATGACATCTTATCAACATAAAAAAGACTACGCAGTGCAATATCAAAGTAAACTTTATATTTATTTATAATTGAACCTATATATTTTTTCCCTTTAATCTAGTCAACAATTTGTTTTGAACACTTTAAAAATACACCTATAAAATTGTTGTATTTATTGCATTTTAAATTAACCCAGAAATAAAAGACGAAATAATGTGTACAGTTTTTAAATTTCATCAAAAGTAAGATGTGGACAACCCAAGTCGATTTGACTGGCACTGGTGAGACTGATTAACTAGCTCTTCCAACGTTACGCAAGTTAAATGAATTTTTACTTGAGAACTTCATTTATAGTAAATGTTAAAAAATACATTAACAATGGATTTCAAACACATTAACCTCAAAATTATACACACAAATAGTTGATCTTACAGTATTCTTAGTAGAAAACTCGCAACATTTTCATTGGACAACTGACACAATCTTATTATACACAAGTAGTTAAATAAATTATGAACAGTATAAGGCATTGAGATGATATTCTTGTATGAGCTGTTGACCATACTCTCTCAACATTGTAACTGGATGGACAGCCCATGTTTTGTAATGGTAGTTTCTGTATTGGATACTCCCTATGTTCCAACATCAGTGTGCACACTGATCTTTTTTTGGACATTATTTCATCATCTTTGTCTTTAAGCTTATTCAACCATGCTGAGAACCACTGTAAGTCACAGTTACAAGCAAGAGGGTTATCTGTAAAGAAAATATGAGTATTAAAAATATTCTAAGATCAGCAATAATATATTACCAAGCGTTTCTAACATTCTAAAAGTAAATTATTGTAAAATACTAATAGTGAATTAAAACAACCTTAAAATGTTTATGCTAAGATTTTTTTACGAATTTGAACGTTTTAATACGTTTCCATGTTTAATCTCTAGGACACAACAGAAATTTACAACAGAAACTTGGCAACAGGTAGAAGAAAACAGTAAGTCTTATTGTGTTAGAGAATACAATTTAAAAAGTTTTAATAAAAGGTTTGAAAATATCGGTGTACTTGATTTTTATTTTATATTTGTCAGTACATCAAGCCAGAGACTATGATGTGGCACAGGAGTTTTATGCCACTCTAATGACTGCATCAAAGTTAGGAAGCGATTTTATTTTATAATACTGCTAGTAATTGGATTTATTGACTTTTCCCATCCTGGCAATCTGAGATGCCTTGGCAATCTCGAACTGGACGGGAAGAGTCAATCAGTATAATAACTTGCATTAATTCTTACCGTTCGATAAAATTAAATTAATTTCTAGTATTTTCATATACTATTTTATTTGATATTCAAATACTGAATAGAAAAATCGCAAAGATAAAACAAAATAAACGTTAGAGAAGTAAGACACTGATGCAAAAAAAACCAGCTGTTTATACATATAATGGCATGGCTCTAACAGCTAAAATATTGAACTACTTTACTATAAATCTACAGTTATTTATTTTGACAGTATTTACGTCAATTGACAGAGGACTTGATGGTTTAGAGCTTAAATTAAATTAGAAGCCCTATTATATAGCCACTGATTAAGATATAATCGTTGGCCCAAAAAAGGACGCTCCTGCAAGAAACCCTTTAAGAGAAAAAAAATATTGATACATAATGAAATACAACAAAGAATATCAATCATGTTTAATTTGGTGTGCAGATGTGGATGAGAAGGTGTGTAAGCATGTAAGTATAAGTGTGCATTTGCACCGTTCCCCTTTTTTTCCTCGTACCACAGTCTCGCGAGTGCACATGTTTACCTGGGTGCTCACAGCACGTAAGTGTCAACGTGGCACGCGACTTTTATTTAAAGATTTAGACAAACGAAAAGATAAATTTTGGCAGAAAAAAGTTAACGTATCAAGACGCAACAAAAACCTTTCAAAATTAAAAATTACCTAGACAATCTACGTACTGGATTTCTCATGAACAATCTGAAGACCACTCTACACTGAGGTAAGTATCAGACTGGATGAGGCCCATCGAATTTTATCAGTGGTGATATCTTCTATCTTTCCCTCAACGCTTCCTTTTGAATAATGCGCGTTAATAAGCCGATGTATTGGTAATCTCGAATGTCAATCAGGCATCAGGATGCAAACAATGCCAAAGGTGGGTGAGACAAGCCAAGAAGCTTATTTTGAAGGAAAAAAAAGAACGAGAATTCAGAGTGAAATGAGAAACGTGCGTAACCAGTGTGGGTGAAGCAAATAAATTAAAGCAACTTGAATGTGTTGGTGAGGATGAAAGTGCTCTGAGCTTTCATCCTACTTCACTCACGTGGTAGTAATTGATTTGACTGAATAATAGTGAATAGATAAAGGAGAATGGCTAGAAAAGTAGAGTTGGTGAAAGTAAGGCTAACTCCTAACCTATTTTGGTGGAAACTTAGATGTTCCTAGCATCACTTAATACAGATGGAGATATAGTAAAATTTGCAAAATATGTATAAAAGGAAGAACCTCAGCTAGCAGTTTAATGATCTTAAAATGCACTAAACAAGCTACTCCCAGATTCTCGGGTTTTTCTCTTGGTTTGTTAATCTTGTGGGTGTCAGAAAAAGAGAGAGGAATTGAATAATTCTGATCATTTTTATTAGCCTTCACGTCTTACAGTTTTTTTTTTTTTTCGTGTAAGTAATACTTATCAATAAAGCTCACAAATTATAAATTAAAGTATTGATAAGAAGTTCATATTTGGTAAACGGTCTTGTACAACAGTTGAGCTTATATTCACAGATTTAGTGAACTGTAATGGTAGCTCACAAATGTTCAGTAAGAGCTATAATTATAACAATAACTATGGATTAAATAATAATAATAAGAAAAATAATAATAATGATTATTATACTAATAAAACTATAATAATAGTCCAAATAATAATGAAAAAAATGATAGTAAGAGCAATCACAATAGTTACGAAATGCCTTGCTAAGCTTAAATCATTAGCTGCTTAGAAAGATAGTCTATTGATAAACTTTTAACAGACCAGGTTCGTGTTGGGCAAACAATTTAGTAGCAATCAATATGTTAAATTCTGTTATACATTTAGTGCTAAACAAATAAGTTAAATAAATAATGATCCTTACAATAGTGGTAACAATGTTTCTGTTCTCCAAGACCTAACCTGCTGCAGTTAACAACAAGTCACCGTTTTAAGCGTACTGTTTAGTTTAACAATGAATTCCATTTTACGAAAACTAAAAATGTTTTTTTTATCATAAGAATATAAGTCTCTATTTCTGAGGCTAACTATTATGATCTGATCTAAAGATTTCCTGAAGACGAAGTCTTTTTCCTCTGACGCATGTACACGTTTAGTGAGAAATACGGCATAGAAAATAAGGTATATCTTTATGACGCAAAAAAACTATTGGCTTTATTTGTCCTTGTAAAAAGCGGATCACCACTACTTTCTAAAGTGTACTCTGGGATAGCTCTCATCTGCCAAGCACTTAAATCCTGCAGCTTTCGAGGCACCAGGAAGATTGCCAGTTCATAATTTATTTTAGGCGCTCATAGACCAAAACGCCCTCCTTTCTGATGTTAAAAGGTTGTATTATCTAAAAGCAAACACACTCACTGAGGCAAAAAAAAGTTCTTACATTCATTTAGCTTTTCAGGCCTAATTACGTGACAGCCAGAAGTTTTCTTACTTTATTGGTTCAACTATGACTGCCTTCTTGTACACTAGTACTTCATGGCACTTAAAGTGCTAAAGCAATTTTACGAAAAGTCTCCTGCAGGTCTACAGAACTTGCTCGTCATACAAGAGATGCACCATAATCATCTACAAGTTCTGAATCAGCCTGTTAAGCACTGAGATGGGTGGCTAGTCTACTTCACTTTAACTGCCATGGACCCATCTACTCGCTTAGCATGGGCACATGAGATCGAGAAGTTGGAAGTAATTTTCTCAGAACTTAAGAAAGTGGCTAGATTTATCTTACTATTTTGCTTTTTCCGGAGGCGTGAGCGATTTTTGATCTCTTTTCAAGCTTCGCGCACTCTCTACTTAGTGGGCGGTTTTGTAGTTCCATACTTAGCAGGAGCCCACACTCCTGAGCCTATTTCTACTGGTTACCAGAGCTTTGGCTACACACGTAGCCAAATTCGATTGCCTTGCTTGTCGTGCACCTGACTACATAGACTACTGCAGCCAATTCTCAGATCTAAGTATGCGAGCGTACCAAGTCTTCGTCCCCTAGGCCAAGCTCTAATTAAATTGTCTGTAATGTGGCTATTTTGCACACCTGTGCCAATTTCAAGGTGTATGTTAACATTTTATTCTGACTAATCGTAGCCTTATTCTAATAGGGATTCATCAGATGTGAATCTATAACGTACACTTGTTGTAGAACTAAGCAAGATGTTCCATGCAATCAGGCGAAATTCTTGAACATTAGCTTTTCTTTATCGCTTCAGGCCTTAGCTGCATCTAGAGATCCACCGTTCATTACAACGAAATACAGTTCCTAGCCAGCAAGTTACAACTATCCTTTTACTTTGAGCCACGCAAAGCATATCTCGCATGAATGTGCATCGGCAAGCAGCAATTTTTTTGTTTCTTGAGCATAAAATTTCACAAAAAAAAAGGGCACCTGAATGTGGTGTACCAACTACTGTTTGTCAATTTACTTATCTCAAGTAATATCCTTCAAGTTCGCAGGTAACTGCACTACTCTGCCTTAAGCTTTGACAAAAAATACCTGCTACTCCCTAAGGGACAATGTTGTCTAGCTTAATTTTTCATTTACTAGAAGCACGTTAAAGCACTCCACAAAGGGGCTTATAACGTAGGCACCTACACCACTTGTCAAGCATGGATTGCTGATGGACAGTGGCTACTAGAAAGTTTTTTAAGACGGTGTACGACTCTCAAGCAGCTTTAAGCAAAATCTACAGATTGACTCATAAGGTTTATATCAGGGTTAATTATGTGAAATAATTTAACATCTTATTAAGTGAGATCTAAGTAATTAACACTAGCAAGCATTTTATTGCTTCAATCGCGTGCAAGCCTAATAAAGGTTAAGAACTTACAAGATTTTGCACTTGACGTAGCTGACCAGTAAAACATTAAAGAGAGAGTACCATCTGCTTATATACTAGTTGGTACAAAAAGGCCATGGCCCTTACTCCTACAAGTATGAAGCCGCTTTCCCCATAAAGGTACTGAGTGAAGATTTGCATTCAAACAGGTACGTCAACATCTTTTGTCCTGTAATAGTGTCCAGTAAAAGCAACTTTTCTTTAATATTAAAAGCTCTTCTGCTGGTGCTTCATAAGAGACCTTTCCCCTCATAATGATAAGAGCCCTCACCACGCTTTTACCTGTGAGGTGCAAATATTCTTTGACATCTTTATTGAGTGATCACTACTTATTCACAATTCTAATACTAAAACAAAAAATACGTAGCTCTATTGGGTAATTTTAACAACGTGTGACAAATAAAACAAAAATCATCGGCAGGTTACTAAGCTCCGTTAAGCCACAAACATTAAAATTTAATCATTTTGCCCATCTTTTATGCACAAAGACACTTAAACATCTATACTTTGTATGGACAAATAAGATGCCCTCAAAAACGGTAAACATTAAAATGATATTACTTATAATAATAATAACGATTATAATAATGACAATAATAATAATAATAATAATAATAACGGTGATGATAATAAGGAAAATATCCATTTACAGGTGCATCGAATATAGGTAAGGTACAAGTGCTTGGGATAGGGGCACATACGATACGACTGTAGAGGCTTGGACCAATCAGGTCTCTGCTGGAGACGTATAAAGGACGAGCACAAAGCTAAGGACTACAAGGCTAAACCAAGATGTATTCCATGCAGTGAATCTGCGCATGTAGAAGAAAGTACCAATCATGTGCCTGGATCTAAAGCGTGCAGGATGTTTAGACAGGCCCTGGACAGAAATAAAAAAGAACCTGACACAATGCCCAGAGTTCTCCAAAGAAATATGAATGAAGCAGTTGCCGCAGATACCCTCCTGTCACAAATATTACGTAAAAGAAGGGTAGACGTAGTGCTCATAAGAAAGCAGTACAAGAGCTATAAGCCGCATAAGTGGCGCAGCAACGCAGCAAATATGTCAGCCATTTCAGTTTGTAGACTGGAAAAAATCCATAAGGACGCAAGTGGATAAGAAAGACATTTTGTCTGGTTAAAAATTAAGGCATTACGTATGACAGCTGCTACTTATTACTAAATACTAGTACTAAGAAGTACAGGAACAGAATAAATCACCACAAAGAAACCGTCAGGGATGGCATGGAAGGCGACCTTATGGTCAATGGAGACTTCAATGCAAGAGCAGTTAAATGGGGAATGCCTACAACAAATTCTAAGGGCTGGTCAGTCCTAGATATGGTGGCAAAGCTAAGACAAGTCGTTGCAAACTAGGGAAGGAAATTCTAGAGGGGACGTTTTTGGTGGCAAACGCTTTGTAAGTTATGCAGGGAGTGGCTCCATAGATGGAGAACCATGGACTCAAAGTTGCAGCAAGGGAGACGAAGATAGTTCTTTTAACGAGAAAAGAGATAGCCACTATGATTTTTCTTAACATATAAGAAAAAGAAGTAAGAAAAAGGGATTTCGTGAATCACCTAGGGGTGACGCTAGATACATTGCTCACGTTTACGAGTTACCTAAGGCAAGCAGCAGACAAGGTGGTGGCCAGAATAGTGGCATTAAGAAAAATCATGCCGAACGTCAGAGGTCTAAGACCTGCAAAGCACAGGCTCCTCATGTATCCGGCCCAGTCTATCATTTTGTACGAGACTGAGATATGGAAATATGGGACAAACGTCAAAAAAAAGTGTCAAAAAAACATAAGTTTAAAGAAGAGGAGCTTTGAGGATAGCCTGCGCCTATTGCTCAGTCTCGAAGCCTGTGATGATAGTGATAGCTAGCGTTATCACCATTGACCTCCTTGCGAGGAAAAGACGACTAAAGCACCTCACGAAGCAAGACCTTGAAAGCATGTAGGCTGAGAAAAACGCCCAAGAAATAACCCGAAAACGCCGGCATCATAGATGGCAAAAGAAAAAAAGAGGTAGATGGATGGCATGCCTGATGAAAGATGTCAAGGAATCAATTGAGCGAAACTTGAAGAAGTAGATTACTATCTTACTTAAATTTTCTTAAATCATAAGTATTTCCAATTGTATTTCCATAAATTGCGAGAGACACAGGCGACTGCTTGCAAGTACTGGGACTATGAAGATAACAAAAAACATTTGTTCTTGACTGCACCGACTGGCAAGCCGAACGAAACGTGCTCCAAGACAGGATCAAAACCCTAAATCCTGACAATGATATAAATAAAATGCTACTAAATAAAGAAAGATGGACTGCAGTAGCCTAATACATACATACAGTTCTCCAAGACAAGAAGAAGGACGGCTTTCTGGATGAATGAGTGAAGGTAGTGCGCGCGTGGATCTAGTGCCATCTTAAGGGCGTGGGATAGTGTTTTTGCTGCTGCGCTCGGGGCGTTAGAGAAGTGGAATCCAGGCTCTGTGGAAGGGGCTGCCAGGGCGTGGCCGTGGAGCATGGTAGTGATGGGAAAACTGGGAAGATTTGCACTAACTGCAAACAAAGACACGAATACCATAAGACATATCGTGAATAGGCTATTACCAACGTATCTAAAACTCGAGGATCAAGCAGACTTGGGACTCATAGAGAATGTACCTTTATTAACCCAGAAGAAACTGGAGCTATCAGCAATACTACTTGAAAATATAAAAGCTTTTTGACTAGATGGTATACTGGCAGAAGTCATGAAGAAAGTGATGGCAAAACACCCACAGCGGCTCTTGAACCTACACAATGCATGTTGTTGGAAGGGCTTGTTTCCAACCCCCTGAAAAAATGAACCTTTGGTACTAATCAATAAAGGCAAGGGAGAGCCTAACTCCCCGTTACCTTTTAGGCCGTTATGCGTGCCGGACACGCCTGGAAGTTATACATAAAGCTGCTTAAGGCCCATTTTCTTCAGGCCAAAAAAATGCACGAGACTTATTTAACAGGCAGTACGGATCCAGAAAAAGAAGGTCTACCGTAGAAGCAATAGAAGAAAAAGTAAGAGCAGTTTATAGTACTTAAGACATGTGCCATTAAGGAAGACTCCTTATTCTTCTGGTAACCTTGGATGTAAGAAACGCTTTTCAATAAGCAAGATTAAAGGACATGCTCTACACTCTGAAACACACACTTAAAACGCCAGAGTACCTCTTAAGAGTATAAAGAGATCATCTCAACGACCGTTTCTTGACCTGTACGACAACAGAGAGCAAAACAAAGAAAAAAATAACTGCAGGGGCATTCCAGGGACTCATACTTGGACTTGATCTCTGGAACGTGTTACACGGCAGACTGTTTCCACATGTAATGCCGAAGAGGACGTTCTTGGTGGGATACGTGAACAATGATGATGTAGTGATTGTCGAACGCACGATGAAACTTGTCCAGACACAACGTAATCAGGTGATGCTAAGAGTGGCTCTATGAAAGAATAACCACGGGCTTGATATTGGAACAGGGGAGACGGAATTGGTACTGTTAACTTTTAAACTACCTCGGTCGCCTAGGGTTCCGCCCAACAGGGTCTCTGGTAAGTGTGCTCCCTTTGCCTTTGTTAAGGGTGGCTAGATTTAAGCTCGCTCTCAGGAGCATCTACATATTATTATGCTCCTTTCCCGTCAGAAAACAAAAAAAAACATCTCAGATGCATGACGGAAACTATAAAATACTCAAGATGACGCAAAAGTTACACAACGCATTGGTATCAAAACACTAAAGAAAGCCCGAACCAGGGGCTGACCGTCCGTGGCCCCGGCTTAAAGTGTAAATGTGATTGTAGATTCCGATTTGGGTGTCCCAGGAGAAAGATCTTGCCAGTGTAGTGAGTATGGTCATAACGAGTCAATCACAAGGTCGGATTCGTAAACCCTTCTATCGTTTATAAAAGCACTCTACACAACCTTGGAAAAAAAATTATAAGTATAACCCTTCCGATTGAACCAGATTGCGACATGGTCTGTCACAAAAAGTGCGAAAAACTAACGGGCAATCTTTGCGGCCTCAACCAAAAGCTCGTTGCCGAGGCCTTGCAAGCCCTTAAGAAAGGTGAGTTNAAGCGCAGGCCACCAGAATCAATAATTAGCGGAAAGAAAGGTAAGTTAGTCTGGATATTGTATTCAACACTCTACTTCTTTCTTCCTTTTAATTTTTCTTAAGCAAACAAATAGTTGGACTGTCTGCTGTCCCGCAGCCTGTGAAGGAGCGTGAGACTGTAGTCCACAGTTTTTAGTTTTTGATTTGAAGCTGAAAACAAACTAAAATGACATTAAACGTTATTTGAAAATATCGATTTAGATAATAATAATAATGTCGACAATAATAATAAGGGTAATGATAATAATAAAGAAAATAATAATAATCATAATAATAATAATGATAATCCCCGGGCTAAGGCAGTCAGCATATGGGGTGCGTGCTCTCTGAGTGGCGAATGGGGGCAAGCTTTCCACAGGTGTATGGCTTTCAGGTGCTGCGGATGTCGAAGCTTGTACGCACGGGTGGTTGGAACGAAATAAAAAAGTTTTTGTGGACCAAAATGCCAAGAAGAAAACCTCGTAAAAAATCAAGGATTGGCTCCTGAATGAAACCAAATATGGATGACGCTAATGAAAATAACTAACCACAGGCGGTTACCTCTCAGAGAAAATCCGCCACCAGTTCCGACCTGGTGAATCTAGGGGAAGCCACAAAGCCGTCCAGCACAAAAGTGCTATGCTTTCTTACATGCAAAAAAAATGATAACTGGTGGTTAGTTAAGCGATCGATCCAACGAACCATATAATATAGACCAGAATAGCCAGAATAAACATGAGCTGATACTGGCTGAATCAACGGTAGTCAGTTACCTACAAAAAACCTTGAACGACACAAAAAATTAGGGAAAAAAGGAATAGGTAGAATGACAAACGTCCTACAAAGTATTAAAAAAGCAATTGACAGGCAGCCAAACGTCAGCAGCACAATCAGGAAAGCCAGAGTTTACCTGGAAGAAGTCTGTAGGATGTTGAAGGACCTTTAGGGCTGCTGCCATAAGACTGTGGGGGAGATATTGGTATTGAGGACATCTGTGTCAGCTCGTGTGATTAGACAATCTTCAAAAAAGAGAGGTAAAGACGATGGCGCTACCGAGGATGAAAGCGTATTAAAGAAAAGCAAGAACGACGACGACGATAATGACGAACTGTTGAGAGACGTCGTGAACAAAAGAAAGCTGACACTTGCAAACCGCAAGGAGCAAGTGGTTGCTAGAAAGAAGCCGGTAGGTAGCAAGACTCCAAACAAAGGTAAGCCAGAAAAGAAAATTAAGAAGCAGAGAAGGGCAGAGAAAAGAAATGAGGCCATTCTCGTAAAACCAGCAGAAGGAAAGTCATTCACGGAAGTATTGGGAGCGTTCCGTAATGCGGTCAACCCAAGACTGCAGTGCGGAAGTTACCAGAATACGCAGCACAAAAGCTGTTTGTATTCTTGTGAAGCTTGCCAAAAGCATCAAAGACAAGGAAAAGCTGATACAGCCCATCTCACTGGCTATCGGTAACACAGGAAAGGGACAATCAAGGAAACCTAGAGTCACCTTAGAGGTACAAGACTTGAAGGCAGTCACCGATAAAGAGGAGGTCTTAGCAGCAATTTAAGAGGCTGCTTAAACCAGAGAGGACCTAGGTAAAATTAAAGTGGTTATGCGACCATCAAACCGATGGCAGGAAAATCTGGCCTTGGCTGGAATGGACAAGGCTGGCACTCCGGTTCTTTTGAGGAAAGAGACGATAGCAGAGGGTTGGATCCGGTGCCAACTTAGGAGCAGGATTATTGTCTAGCGATGCTATAGGTGCCAGGGATATGGGCTTACAAGATACGACAGTAGAGGTCTGGACCCATCGGGCCTCTGCTATAGATGCAGTAAAGACAATCACAGAGCTAAGCTCTGCAAGGCGGAACCACAATGTGTCCAATGCAGTAAATCCGCACATGTAGGAGAGAGCACTTTTAATGTGCCCGGATCCTAAGTGTAAAGGGCCTTTAGACAGGTCCTGGACACAAAAAAAAGTCCAACATAATGCCTAGAGTTCTCTAAGAAAACATGAACGAGGCAATAAAGGCTGATGCCCTTCTGCCACAAATATTATTTGGAAGAGAGTAGACGTAGTGCTCATGAGCGAGCAGTACAGGAACTTTAAGCCGCTAAAATAGCTTAGCAACGCAACGAATATGTCGGCCGTTTCATTTCTTTGACCAGACAAAATCTGCCAAGATGCAAGCGTATCAGAAAGACATTTTGTCGGGTTAGAAAGTGGAGGCATCACGTATGTCAGCTGCTACGTTTTATTCAACACTATTATCAAGGAATACAGGAGAAAAATGAATAACATCGAAGATACTATCATGAATGGCATGGAAGATGACCTATTGATCGCTAGAGACTTTAATGAAAGAGCAGTAGAATGGGTTATGCCTGCAACGAATTTAAATGGCTGGACAGTCCTAGCTATGGCAGCAATCTTGGGACTGGTCGATGTAGACGAAGAAATGACCACGTCTTTCCAAAGATCGGGATTTGGCGAATGAATACCATACATTACATTGGTTTTATGAAGCCTCGTCCCAGGTGTTAAGAAATGGCAGGTAATCAAGTACAAAAATGGCAGAAATCATTTATATATTAACTTCAAAATCATCGGTACAATGAATAAAAGAAGAATAGCACGCAAAACAGGATTTAATGTTAAGAAGCTGGACGCAGAATGACTAGCGGGAAAAAATAAGAATGGCATTGCTGCTATCCAAACCGGTAAATAAAACCTAAACACAGCAGAAGGAGTACAGGAGCTTACTAAGGCAACCATGCAACTTCAAAAACCGCATGCTAGGTCTCCATGCCTAGGAAAAAGAGATAAAACAGCAAACGCTTAATTTTATGGCGAAACAAGGAAATTGTGGAATTGAGGTGCCAATGTCCAAAACACAGACGCCTCCATAAAAGAGTCAGAAACAGTCATGAGGTCGGAGAAGGGTATTTTAAGTACCAGTTTGCGAGAAAGGCGATGTGAGCTGCTAATAAACACAGCGAAAAGCAGTCCTTGCAGACTTTGTGCTGGAAAGTAAATAACAAGTTTTAGGGCAAAGCATACCAAATAGTGATCGGAAAAGTAAGAAGACTTGCACTAACTTAAACGAAGATGCGAGTACCGTGAGACATATCGTGGATATGCTATTAGCAACGTATCTAAAACTCAAGAATCAAGCAGAGTTAGAGCTGCTAAAAGATGTACCTTTATTTACCCAGAAGGTACTGGAGCTAGTAGCAATCGCATAAAAACGGGTTAGCTCTTGGACCAGATAGTATGTCGACAGAAGTCATTTAGTCAGTGGTGGCAAAGCACCCATAGCTGCTCTTCAACCTATACAATGCATGTTTGCGGAAAGGGTTGTTTCCAACCCCCTGGGAAAACGTACGGCTGGTACTGATCTATAAAGGCAAGGGGAAGCCTAACTCTCGGTCATCTTTTAGACCGTTATTCATGCTGGTCAAGCCTGAAAACTCATACGAAAAGCCGCTTAAAGATCGTCTTTTACAGGCCATACAAAACGCAGGAGATTTATCTGTTAGGCAATACGGATTAAGAAAAGGAAGGAGAACCATTGGAGCAGGAGAAGAAGTAGTGTGAGCAGTGGAAAGCACTCGAGACATATACTATGGAGCGAAGCTTCTTGTTTTTCTGGTGACATTAAATGTAAATAACGCTTTTAACTCATCAAGATGGAAGGACGTACTTCACGCTCTGAAAAACACATTCAAAACACTAGACTATCTCTTGAGAGTATTGAGAGAATATTTTTAGGTCCGCTTTATGAACTAAACGACAACAGAAGGCAAAACAAAGAAGAAAATCACTGCAAGGGCATTCCAGGGTTTCATACTTGGACCCGATCATTGATATGTGTCATACGATGGATTACTCTGGCAGAAAATGCCAGAGAGGACGTTCTCGGTAGGATACGTGGATAATGCTGCTGTAGTGATCATTGAACGCACGGTAAAATTCGTCCAGGTACGGCTTAACAAGGATATGTGGAGAGTGGCTCCATGGAATGAGACCAATGGACTCGAAGTTGCAGAAGGAAAAACGGAGATAGTACTATTGACGAGAAAAAAGATAGATACCTTCATTTTCCTCAAGGTACTAAAAAAAGAAGTAATTACAAACGATGTCGTTAAATACCTAGGGGTGAGGCTAAATAGAAAATTCACGTTTTAGAGTCACCTGAGGTAACCAATTGACAAGGGGGTAGCAAAAGTAGTGGCTGAATCATGTTTAACGTTAGAGGTGCAAAGCCTGTAAAACGCAGGCTCCTTATGTCTACGGCCCAGCTCATTTTTTTGTGCGGGGCTAAGATAAGGGGATATGAGATAAACGTTAAAAAAAAAAAAGTAAAAATTGGTTAAGTTTTAAGAAGGGGAGCCTTCAGGATAGCCTGTACCTATCACACAGTCTCAGAGTTCGCGATAATGGTGATAGCGGGCGTAATCCCCAATGACCTCCTTGCGAGGGAAAGACGATTGACGCCTCTAACGAAGCAGGACCTAAGAAAACTTAAGGCTTAAAAACGCCCGGAAAATCATCTGGGAACACTGGCAACATTAATTGTAAGAGGAATCTAGAGATAGATGGATGGCACGTTTGACAAAAGTTGTCAAGGAATGGACAGAGCGGAAACATAAGAAAATATATTACAACCTTACCCAATTCCTCTCAAATCAGTAGTATTTCCGCTCGTACCTTAACAAAATGTCGAAAAAACAAACGGCTGCTTAAAAGTACTGCGGCTACGACAAAGATGAAGCAAATTAGTTGTTCCTTGATTGTCGCACGTTATTTGACGCGCTGCACGAAAAGATTGGAATCTTTAATCCCAAAATCGTCATGGATAAAATACTACTCAACAAAGAAAAGTGGACTGCAGTATCTCAATACATACATATAGTTCTCCAGGCCAAAAAAAAGATGGTTTCTTGGACGACCGAGCAAAAGTGGTGCTAACGTGGATCCGGTGCCATCAAGGGGGGGAGCGTGGGGTTGTGTTTTCCGCTGCGGTGCCTAGGGGGGTTCAAGGAAGGTGCTAGCAATGCCTTCGGAGTAAGACCGCTAGGGTGTGGCCACGGGGCGGTTAATGTTTGGGAATAGGGCCTGCGTGAGTGCACAACCACCTTCTTACCGATGGGTGGCTTGGGCTTGGTATCCTATGCTTTTGGGTGCTTTACTTCTGCTTTTTTTCTAATTTTTTTTCTTTTTGTTGCTAGGCTTCTGATTTGTAGTCGTAGGGTAGTCGGTGTGTGGTATGGAGGCTTGCGTGTGTGCTTAAATGGGGGCAAGCTCTCGAAAACCGCTTTACAATATCACCGTCCTACCGACGAACGGCTGTACCTTGGTGGCCCAGGTCTCTGCCCCTCGGGCTCTGCAACTTTGTTAGGGGTAGCCAGATTTGGGTTCGTGCTGGGGAACATCTGCCTAGTATATTGCTTTTTCCCTCCGAGTAAACAGAGAAAAGCAGCTCGGATGCATAACGAAAACTAGAAAACATCCTAGAGAACGCAAAAGTTACAAGACAAGTTAGTAACAGAATACTTGAGAAAGCACGAACAAGGGGCTAAGCCTCCGTGGCACTGGCTTGAAATGTAAATGCAAGAGCAAATTTCCAGCCAAGTGTCTCAGGAGAAGGGTCTTGCCAGTTCAGTGGGTATGGTTGTAACGAGTCCCACACAGAGGAGTGTTTGATTACTCTTTTATCGTGCATAAAATCATCGTGGACGACCTCAGAAAAAAAAATAATAATAATGATAGTCATGATAATCATTAAAAAATATAATAATAATCCTGATTGTAATAACGATAATAATATTAGTAATAATAA
>NW_019379620.1:353758-366029 GCF_000648655.2 Copidosoma floridanum | reverse complement strand
TGATGATGACGACAACGTTGACGATAATGATGATAATAATAAAGATTATAATGATTATGATGGCCTTAACGATAATCATAATAATGATGACGATTAACATAATGATTAGAATTCTGGTGATGATTATGATAATAATGATGGCAAGTATAATGATAAAAATATGAATAATAAGAATAATGGTGATAACAATAATGATAATAATATTGACAATAATGGTAAAGTTGTTATTGTAATAATGATAAAAATAATACTTATAATTATGTTCAAGATAATGTTTTACATGTTATTATCAGTATCGTCATCATTGACATCATTATTACCACTATAATAATTAACACATTTTCTATAGTTCTAATAAAGGTTGTTATGTTAGTGTTAATGATAATATTTATTATATCAATGATGGTTGTGATAATGATTATCATCATGATGCATATGTTTTTAGTTATGATGATGATGATGATGATGATGATGATGATAAAAATCATATTGACAATTAAAACTATGATGAAAATATTGATGATGGGGACTACTATAGTATTTATAATGATGGTGATGATAATTATGACGATATAAGTGATAATAATAATGCTTATGACGATGCTGATAAAGATAATGTTACTGATCATTGTAAATATAATGATAGTGATAAAGATGTTGTTTATGATAATGATAATTTTAAAAGAACTTTCTGTTTTTTACGCTGACCACTTCTTTGTTCCTACGCTCATATTTTTTACATGTGCTACCCAACTTTTTGATAGTGCGTTTTTAATAACTTAAATATAGTTTTCTTTAAAAGACATAGAGAATAATTTTGCGATCCTGCTTTTTTAAGCAGAATAGTATATTATGTCTGTTAATGTTACAGCAAGACACTTATGACGAATGAGTTTTTTTGCTAAATTATTTTTAGAACTGAAACATATATAATGTGTTAAAAAATGTCGCAAGTACATATGAGACACTATTTTCCTTCGTTTTTGCATATATTGGCCCTTTTTGACATCTATGACTTTTACTTCTACTTACTGGGATGAATATTCGTATGTCTGTTATTTATCTAAGGCTACTATAGAAAAATTATTGTATAAATACGTGAACCTTATAGTAAATTATTGTATAGATTACAAAACAAAAGGTTTTAAATATTTTTTTGAGCCTAAAGAAACGATAAAATAATTGTATAATTAATTATTTTTTATAAAAATTGTAAACAAATCATAAGAAGCTAATAATCCAGTAAATACAAGGATAGCATATCTTTCAAAGTACACTTAATACTGAGTTCAAAAAAAAAACATTTATCGTTATCTGTAGCTACCTAATTGTGGTTTTATTTAACTATATAATTTATAACTGAGCAAATTTGATTCATATAGATTATTATCAACATTATTAATAAGTTATAAACCATGCCATTAAAAGAAGTAACAGAAGATCTAACGTGATGATAACGTTAAGGAGTATCGGTAAGGGGCTTTAAATTTAATTTTAAACTGTATTTTATTTATTTTTTTTTTTAATTTAAAAAAAAGGGAAGGTTGATGTAATTCGAATAAGCTATAAAGGCTGTGATAGTGTGGAGGGAGAAGGGCTGGTTGTGAAGTAGCAGGGGCAGTTTTCTAAAGAGAAAGTTGCATAAAAAATCCACCTTTCTTACGTATTTTCTTAAGTTTATCAATTTTAAATCATTGATCAACTCTCCTGCATCATGCGCATATAGACGTATAACATGCCTTAACAGATAAGTTATGTGCACTCCAATGATTCAAAAAGTAAGTAAGTTGTCTTTAAGTCCTCATTGTTGTAAGATCAGTAGAAAATTATAGCAATTATAATGAGCTACTATTAATCATCAAAGAGTGATGTTGGGCAGGGTATATATATTTTAAATCATGTTCGCATTTTAAAGCATAAATATGTTTATAATTGTCCTTAGATATTAGCTAGTTGCGACACGCTGAATTTTTTATTTAACAAATGATTTTATAATATCACTGCAGCTTTTAAGGCTTAGGATGCTATAAATATATATTCTTTTAATAAAGAAAAGAAAGTTGTGACACATGAGCTTTTTAAAATGAGTCTAATATGTGATTGTTAAAAAGGCTGATTTATTGTTAAAACAGTACATTTGTAATAAATAAAAAAAAAGTCATTACAGACATGCTATTTTGTATTTTTCGTATGACTTTAGAAGACGAAGTTAAGAAAAAAGCTTTAATAAATGAGTTCTGAAATACTTTTATCAATGATTGTTGATTTTTAACAAGGAAGGGTGGTCGAAAGAAAATTGTAGTAAAAGAACTCAACAAACAAGCATAACGTAACGAATAAAACGATAAAAGTATAATACACAAGATTTGGATATAAAATGGCAGGCTGATCTTATTAAATTAATACTTGATTACTTAGTATTGTTATGATATAAAACATTAAATAATTGGTACCAAACCAAAAGACGTAACATTAGCTAATAAAGCATACATTTTGAAAAAATATTTTCTACTAGGTAAAAAACCTACAGAAAAAAACTACAAAGAAAGATGCTGAGGAGACAGCAGCGTCGAGAAAGATAAGTTAAAGAATGTGAATACCAACAGTAAGATAGGAAGAGAGAGAGAGAAAAAGACAGAGAACTGCCAAGGGACCTAACCAACCAGGACGAGCATCCAGCTAATGAATCAACCAGCCACACGATTCAACAACATTTTCCTGAAGACGAGGGACTTTGGGTTTTCGAGTGAGAGGTTGGAAGCAGTGATTAAAAAAAGACTTGTTCAAAAGGCACCTATTTATATTATCTGCCTGTATGTTTGCCCACAGTGCTAAAAAACTTCAGTCAGTTTCAAAAGGAGCTGTATGGATTATTTTTGCTCTAACTAAGTGTTCTTTCTCAAAAAAGACTATAAAGTTAACCATTGATCTTTAACGCCTTCTAAGATCCACCAATTTAATACCATAGGACCTTTTTATTATTACTTATGTAGAAGATAATGCCTAAGAATGAGTCTATTTCTTATAAATACCATGCTCNCGTCTTTTAAGTGCCTTCTGTTTTCCACTTTCGTCATTGCACCACGTCAGTTCACGTATATATTAATTTTAGTATTGCCTGGTTTCTTCTCTTGTCTTACCGTATTATCGTTTATCGTATAATCTGTCTCTCGTCTCTTGTGTTCGTGGACTTAAAATTATCATTATGTAGAAGATAATGCCTAAGAATGAGTCTATTTCTTATAAATACCATGCTCGTTTATAAATTAAAAAAAAAAAGAACCTTGCATAAAAAATTGGTTCGAAAAAATTACCATGAGATTATGTGAAGTTTCGATGTAATCTGATAATAAGCTTGTATTTATGTGCTACATAAAGCATTACAAAGTGCAAGTTAAGTATGTATGAACGGTTAAAAAGAAGATAAGAAAAAATTTGCTACATAGAGTGAGAGGGCTAGTTTTCGGATACCCAAAAAGTTTTCAAATCGAAGCTTCTTATGTACGGCCTTTAATTGACGAGAATAGGAATAAGCGTCATATTTTTTTACCCCCTTTGTTCTTGTGTGTCTCTGTACCACTGAATGCTCTCTCACCAGCAAGAGAAGTATATACGTAATATACGGTAGCAGGTGCGCACGCACCCACTTCTTTTCTTTCTCTCAGCACTACTGATCAGTGCAAAAATTTTGAAGTGAATGTAGACAGAAAACTCCAGAATAAGACAACTAAAGCAAAAATTTTGAAGATAATTAATGTGCCAGAAAATTATCAAAGAACCCCGGTCGGAAATTTTGTACGTAAGCATTCTAACTAGCATACATTGGTGTTTGTGTGGCTAATAACTTGCGTTTGATGATCATGTCATGTTACGAGGGAGAAGCTTTGCTTACTTAAACATTTTTGTTTATATATATGTGTATATATATATACTAGTGGGGCTTACACTTCCCTGCACGCTCCACACAGGCGCAGACAAAATAACGACATTACTCTTGTATTTAATAATGCAGACTGATAATTAGTTTACTACAGCAGAATATGTGACTGACATAGGAGTTACTAAATTATATGATAACATAAATATTAATTTTTTCAATAGATTTTTCAAATAATATCAGATAAAGTCTTTAACCACACGAATTAAAATGAAAAGTAAATGCTTTAGTAGTATTAATAAAAACTCTAAGTATATCACACGGTCTCTGTAAAGGCACAATATTCAAAATAACAAAATTTTTTAAGTACAATATAGAAGCAGAAATAATAATGGGAGAAAAAAGAAGCAAAGCTTATATTCCTAGAAAACCATTTAATACTGGCACCTCATCACCATTACCTTTTGTCTTCTATAGAAAACAGTTTCTCTCTGTATTAGCCTGTTCTATGTTTATCAATAAATCAGAAAAACAGAGTTTTAATCCCTTAGAATTATAGATTATAAAAACGTTATTCTCTTATGGACAATTATACGTTGCTCTATTAAGATATAAGAATCAAAATGGAATTTTTATTCAAATTTAATCCAAGAATACATCAGAAACTAAAAATATTGTTGAGCAAGAAATTTTTCAGTAATTTAAAAATATGTAACTTTGAAGATCGTCACATTTTATAATTCATAAAAACCATGAAAAACAAAAATGGGAAAAATGTGAAAAGGATTTAAAAAGAACAAGTGGGTTGAAACGACACATAAAATGTCACAACATTAAGCTAACAGATTAAATTATTGTTTCAGAAGCTTAATTGTGTATGTCTTTTTAATTATACCTCATCCTGAATTTTGTTTTTTTGTTAATAAAGTCCTCAGGTAATTAAAAATTTTATATTTGGGCAAAGTAAACATGGACCAGAAAGAGATTTGAAATGTAGGAGTTCAATCAAGTTAAACAAATAATGGTACTTCATAGACATATAGTAAGTAAGCTGAAGCGAATAGACAGACGGAGACCTATGATCAGTGGCTTAAGAAATCCTCAAAACGAGGTATGACTTGGATACTCAATTACAAATATATTTTTGTACATATATGGAGGTAAAATATTCTTTAAATAAGTATTCTTTGGAGGGGAGGTGGAGAGGGAGCTGAGGGGGAGCAAGGGGGGCTGAGACTCACTTTCATCAATACCACTATGTAACATAGGGAGTAATAAATGCTGTTATTGTATATATCTTTATAGGTGCAGTTAACAAAATAATTTTTTATAGAACAAGTGTTAGATCTTGGCATGATATTACGTGGGAAGAGCATGGCCTTACCTAAACATCAAAGTTTCTTTACATATATGTAGGTAGTAGTTGGATTTACCTATACATGTACAATGAATAAAATAATTTTTCACAGGATTTTCAGAACTTTCTAAAATTCCAAGGAAATAGACATCAATTAAGGATATTAAGTAGTTGATCACCTTATGGATGTATAAAAATTAAATTATTTTAAAAAATTTTCACATTAAAAACACTTCAATTATCGTCACTGACTCTAGTAGTTCTAAAAGTACGATATATTTATAGTTCTGCTAGGTAAGGACATTGCTTACTTACTAAAAACAATGACAGAATTTAATAAAAAGAACATTATTGTTTAAACTATTCTGAATCTACTCATTATTGTTGTAAGCATGTATTATATTATTAAATATTTAAAAATAATACGATAAAAAATCTTGTTTAACATTGGCTCTTTTGGGGTAGCTATTGAATCAGCATTAAAAATTATGATAGAAATAAAACTTGTCAACAAAACTTACAGGACTAATCAAAAACTATTAAGGAAGAAATCGTGCAGAGTGTCAACACAAGTTATAAAACTTTTTTTGTTATTCCCGATAATAAGGTTAGTTGTTTATGTCAGCGTAGTAAGACATGAAGTGACAAATATACGACCGCAGGATTTTCTTATGTTCACTGAGGAAGGCACTAAGAGGTCCATGCTCTAAAATGCACACTGTATTAGTATTTATATATATATATATATATATATATATATGAAATCCACCACCAATTTACTAATAGCTTAATTTGTATCTCTATAGTGACCAAAGATAGTTTTTCTTTTTTTTGACGGCCAGACACATCGTCTTTTAAGTGCCTTCTGTTTTCCACTTTCGTCATTGCACCACGTCAGTTCACGTATATATTAATTTTAGTATTGCCTGGTTTCTTCTCTTGTCTTACCGTATTATCGTTTATCGTATAATCTGTCTCTCGTCTCTTGTGTTCGTGGACTTAAAATTACCACTACGTGATTTTTTGTAACAAACTTTATTTTCAATTTATAGTAACCTGTAGGTAACGGTGACTAAATTTTTATGGTTATTGGGGTGCTACCTTAAAAGTCTAGCATTTTATATGAAAAAGCACATATTTTATATATGGACAGTAAAAGCCAAAAAAAAATACCGTTCGATAGAAGTTCTTTTTTTGTTTACTTTAAAGAGTCAAAAGGAAGCATTCATTTTTCTAGCATGTTCTATTAAACTATGCATACGTTTTTTGTGGTGGATCAGTTAGTCTGATTTCATGAGAAAGTTTATCTATATTAGCTTTGTATATGGATATACATGAAAAAGTTTCGGAATGGCTAAAAGACTGATCACAAAAAAACGTACCAATTATTAGGCACGTTTAATAATTGATCGTTTGTTCGTTCGCATTCCATTAGGATTACAGTGTTTAAGACCAATGCTTTAGAGACGTACGCTTCCCTAAGCAATTTATTTTTCCATACGTTAACTGCTATTAACCTATTAAAGTAAGAACTGAATAAACGTCCAAAAGGGTATTAGATTATAGGGTTATTAGGATATTGGGTTGTAGTACAGAATGAGAAAAAAATTGTATGCGTCGGTTGGCTATAAGATGACTGACGAACAGCCACGTGATGTCGCTATTGGTTTTGTGACGTAACGTGGGATTACAGATAAAGCATCAGGGCTACTAGAATCTCTTTTAACATCTCTTATTGAGTTAGTATTTTGCTTCGCTTATTTATTTTATTTAAGGTATCGGTTTTGCAATTACCTTCTAAAAAACATGAACTAGATAACGTCTTTACAGACATTGCTTTGTTTGTGGAATTTATAAGAAAACTACTTGAATTTGAAAAGTATGGCACCTTATTTTTTGGCCCGCCAGACCAAAAGTACTTTTCTGCCCTAGGGCACAATTTTACGTTGCGTCCTTACAATGAAAAACATTATACGTGACATGGGCACCAACATTCAACATCCACGCTCTTTGGGTGCTACACGTATCATTATTATAACATATACGTATGGTTAATAAGAATTTAGTATTTACACAGTGTGCTTCTTAAGTAAAATAGAATTCTCATTGAACGGAATTCATGCATTTAAGTACTTATATGAACATATAACATTCACATAGAGAGCCAAGTGTGCTTCCTAGAGTTCTCAGTAAAAGAAATTTGTCCACCCAAAAAATCATGTGACGATGCGCTACCTACAAATGAACGATAATTCTACAATCGAAGTATTAAGTGCAAATATTTCTCCATGTTGCGCTAGAACTTTTCTAGCGGTCAGTTATGATTTACTGTACTGAACTAGTTTTGTTAAATCTATAAAAGATATTACTACTTGTTTACTTTAATCTTACTGATGTTTAATCGATGTAACAATGTTTCGTAATGCATTTTCATTTATTTAGCTTTTGTAAGTCTACATTAATTTCTAGCTAATATTTATGAAGTTATACCTCTATAGGCGTGTTTTGCACTAAAGAATAAATAAATAGTTCCAGGTTGGTAACCTTAAGAAAATGTGAAACGATATTAAATTTTCCATTTTATTTATCCCCTCACCTCGTTTTACCAGTCCTTTGTATGCTACCCCGTGTTATTATGCAGTGGGGCTACTCAGTGCCCTCTGCACCTTCCAACATTACATACAGTCTCGCTGTTCCACGCCAGTTTCTTCTCCTTCACACTACAACATACATTTTTAATTTTATTAATTTCCCTTTTTTTTTCTTTTTATTATTCTATATTATCGGTCAACAAATGATGAAGATCCATATCAAATTAAATGAACAAGTGGACTTATTATGTACTGTCAATTTTCGCTTTATTCTCTTGATTAATTAAAAAAAAAAAAAATGTATATAAAAGTTGAAAAATGGGTTTGTAACCCTGACCTCTATCATACTATCCAAAACCTTTACCCACTCTGCCCTTAGTGGTACCGATCGTAATTGCCAGAGTTTACAGCTACATTTTGGCCCCTTACGTCAGACTAACATACGGCGCAAGATTTGACATTTCTCTGTCTGTTGTAGCTTTTCTTTGGTTTCTCAAGGGTAGTACTAGTATGTATTTGTTGTGTTAATGTATACAATTATGCTACGTAGGCCAAAAAAATAGGAGTGCTGAGAATTACTGCTATCTCTGGGTCTGTTAAATAAGGTAGACACTACTAGTTGTTTCAAGTGTTGTGTTTCCACAGGCCTATTCACATTGCAATGTAAAACCTATGATTTTGTTTGAGTCTGAAACATTAAAAATATATGAAACCATCTAGTCAAAATCTTTCATAATAGTTATCAGAATATGCTATTAATGATTAAAACCAGCATCTTTTTAGAATAGCCATTCTCAGTTTTTTCATTACTTCAGTGACATCTCCCAGGGTGTAGGTGAGCAATAAAAAATTATATCTAGCAAAAATTGGGATCTAGTAAAAATTCTTATTTACTAAAGACTCTTACCTAGTAATAATTTTTATCTAGTAAGGATTTTAATCAAAAAAGGGGATGAGTCTTCTTACATGATAGTTATTTTTACTGGATTTGAATTCTTAAAAAACCTTTTCAGGAATTGTTCTTTCCCTATGAACTTTACCTACAATTATGTAAGAGAAAAATTGAGTGGAAAAAAAATAATTCAATAGTCATAATACTTTATTCAACATAAGTATAACATATACCAGAATAGAAAATAACTTAATTTTTTATAAATATTATTAACACTCGTTTGATGGATACAAGCAAAGATAGAAAAAACTTCCCTTATAGTCTAGCATCATGATGCACACAGTTGGCCTTGTATACTTCATAATTAAGTGGAAAAACCGTGGTAAGTTTTGCGTTATTAGTTACAGAGTAGCCTAAGTCTGTAGTATCATGAACTTTGAGTTTCAGCCTTTTAAACTCTCATATTCTTAACGCGACAAACTCGTGCAATTTTTTAAGACTGTATAGGAGTTTTTGAAGAATTATTTCTACAGTGGTGTAAGAAAAGTTTTTTAAATATTATAGTCTTTTGTAAAGACAGCGTTTTATCTATCAGTTTTTTCTTCTGTATTTGTCTGAGAGTCTGGGCTATTGATACTGCTTTTTACAAAGAAATACTATAGGCTCCTAGAAATACTATAGAGTACAAAGAGCGTGTAATATTTGAGTTTTAATATTTCTATCTCAAATTCTTTTCAGGGTCAAACTGTATAAGTGTCTTCAGAAATCTCCATCTGTGATAGCATGACAGCGTTAAAATGAGTTTCTAATTTCATGAGTATAAGTTAGTTCATGTTTTACGTTGACAGCAATCATTCGATAGTGTTTAATAAGACATCAAATCATTTTTACAGGAATCTTGAGATTTAAATAGCTATAATAACAAGTTTTAGTTTTTTTCTCAAACATCTCAAATTAAACTACTTTTTTCGTTTTTTATTCCAGATCAGGACTTAGGGTTCTTACGTGTTGCTATCTCTATACCTTCTTATTATATTTCTACCATCTGGGGTTATTATTTATCAACTGAGAGTTATTACAATTTCTATTATTCATTATTTTTAATAGGTTTACATAATTTTAATTTTTAAATGTCATGCACAGTTCCAACTTTAAACTTTGCGCTTAGTAGTACCACCTACCACTCACTACGTTGAAACTACTAGCTCTCGGTTACTATCACAAGTAACAAAGTAGTCTATAGTATATAAAAAAGCTGCATAATTCCTTGTAATCGTCCACCCAAATCATCTTATCTAAGCCTATTATAGGTTCTAGCTCACTCGACAAGACCTACGCTATAACGGTGGCAGGGGTACTACATAAATGCAATAAATTTTAACGTATAATGCCATGTAAGACTTCGTGTATTAATTCTTTTATTTCACTAAATTATGCTACCATCGTTGACACTTTGTAGCTCTGTTGTGCAATCACTACAAGAATTAGAGAAATACACTAGAAATGGGCTCTCCTCGACTGCTATAAATCACTGCCTAACCCCAGTGGCACCAGCTTGAGCAGTGGTATCAGTATCTTAATAGGAGCAGCTGCTTTGCCTTGATCAGTGCCTCTAACCCAACGCTCTGACCGTTGATCGATCCCTACAACCTATCCAACATCTTCGAGGACGATTTTTACCGACTCCAACTCTCTTCCTCTCTAGTCAAAGCTGTTCAGCCCAATAGGCTACTTTTGACAATATTTAATTTTCTTCAGTACATGGCAGATAGTGTTGCTTTCCAACTGTGTACTGGCTGTTGCCACATTGTTTCATATTTACACAACCTCTTATTAACGAAAAGGGATCTGTGTGACAGTAGCAGACATAGGTTCTCAAGGGGAATTGACAAAAGAAATTTATGACTAATTTTCTAAGTTGCAGATGCATTTTGTTGAAACCCATGAATCCTTCAAAATAAACTCGTTCAACGTAAAAGAAGATTAAATGGTTAACATTGCTTTCATGCTTAGTACAGCAACCACTTCTTAAAAAAAAAAATTTTAAGGTTCCTTAGCTTTTATCACTTCAGCTGTCTTCCCCTTGGCGTGTTGACGATTTTGGAAGATCTTTGTCAAATAAGTGCTGGAGTGCTTGTCCAGCTGCTTATATGCCTTGAATAATTAAAAACAATTTTTATCAAAATAAGAATCTCACATTTATTCTCCTTGTTACAACTTTTTGATGAAAACTGTTAAGTTTTTCGTCTAAGTGAGCTATACATTATTGTTTGTAATTATCTTTGCATCAAAAATTCAGCAAACGAATTATCTTTGAAGGAACTTAAATAATTTTGTATACTAATAGATTTTCTGGAAAAAACTCGTATACACTGTGCTTTTTAGAACGAAGTTCTTTATGTCACGTACTTAGGGGGCTGGAATATTAAGAATGACAGTTATGATGAAACGGAAGTGGCTTACTGGAAGTCTCTTCCTCCTAAGTTTCCCCCTTACCCTGTTGACCTCACCAACAGTCCTCTACACACTTCCCCTCACCCCACCCTGTATCTTCTAACCATGCCACTTTACTCTCCTTCACACCTTAGCCCACCAATCCCCTTCACACTCTGAAGCAATTAATTTTTAAATCAATTTTAATTTTATTTTTCCCAGAATAAATTTCATTTGACTTTAAATTTCTTTCTTTTACAATTCTAAAAAAAAAAAAAAAAGAAAAAACGCTTTGCAATCAAGAGATTTGAGCCCTTGACCTTCTGCATATGAGTTGAATACCTTACCCACTCTGCTACGAGCGCTACCGACTATAGTTACTCGGTTTCTTGTACTTAGCGTGTGGTTCGTAACTTATTTTTCATTAAAAACAACAGATTTTCACAAAATGAAAGTCGTTTACTAGAAGTTTGTTGCTTCTAAAAAAAGGTTTTTTTTCTAAATATTACACTTAAAAAAAGAAAAATTCGGTTAGCATAATCATAATAATGTCAATTAAATCAAATGAGGGGCGTTATTATCCATTAAATATCAGTATTTTATGCATTTAATGCATAAAATACCTACCGATTTTTTTGAAACCTGATGTTTTTTTGGCTCAAAAATAATGCCAATAATTATCGTTATCAGTGAATTATTAAATAAATAAATTAATTAAAATTAACATATACAATAGAGTTAAAAATGCATCAATAGTTTTTTAAGGGCACTTATTTCGAATTCAACAGACAAATTATGTAACAATGTCACATAATTATATAAATGTAGTAAATTATTAAATCAATAAAATCAAAAAAAAAGAAATGAAATCCAAAGACAGGAAATAAAATTTGAAAAAATGAATGAAACAAAATGCATTTAAAAAAACAACAAGAATTGAAGATAAAAACACATGAAAAAATACAATGGAATGGAAAAAAAATTGAAATGAAAAATGGAATACAAAAAAAAGATTAAATAGAAAAATAAAAAAAAAACAAAATAAAGAAAATACAGAAAGCAAAAAAAAAAAGTAATGAAATGAAATATTAAAAAGTAATGAAATGAATCATTGTTTTTCG
>NW_019379620.1:338608-353630 GCF_000648655.2 Copidosoma floridanum | reverse complement strand
AGAAATGAAAAAAAAGTAAATAAAAAAAAATTCACGGAATGTAAAAAAAAAAAATGAAATAAAATATGAAAAAAAAATGAACTGAGGTAAAAAAAAAATGATGTCATAAAATATTAAAAAAAACCAAACAAGAAATGAAAAAAAAATGAGGTTAGAAAAAAAAAATAAAGATAATAAACCACATGGGTATAAATGGGTCATGGGACCCACGGTGACAGCAAAGTTCTTGAAACGTAAGATGAGTATAAAGGCACGCAATTTTAAAGGTCACAAGGGGGTCACCAGACCTATAGAAAAAGCTATGCTCTATAATAATAAGAACTGCATTAATATGATTAACTTAAACAAAAACTCGAAAAACGAATAAAAAAAAGGAAAATTCAGTTCAGTACTCACGATAGTTGAACTTCGTGAGTACGTCATGCATAAGTACAGTAACAGTATTTCCTTTGATTTGGTTTTTTATATTTTCTTGTTTTATTTATTTTTTTTTTTTTTCATTTCTTGTTTCTCCATATTTAATTTGATTTTTTTTTTTCATACTTTATTTCGTTGGTTTTTTATATTTGATTCATATTTCATTTCGTTTCATTTCATTATTTTTTAATATTTCATTTTATTTGTTCATATTTTATTTCATTATATTTTTTTTTATAATTTATTTTTTCATATTTCGTTTCTTTTTTTTTCATATTTAATTTCATTACTTTTTTTTATTTATNTTTTTTTTATTTTATTTTTTTTCATTTCTTGTTTTATTATTTTTTTTTATTTCTTATTTTTTTTCCTTTCATATTTCATTTCATTATTTTCCATTTTTTATTTTATTGCTTTTTTTACAATTTTTTGTATGTCCTTTATTTCATTTCTTCTTTTATTTTTCTATTTAATCTTTTTTTATTTTTCCAGGCTTATGTATTCACATTTCACCTAGCTTCTTCAGTATTAGCTTAAAAAATAACCCTAGGTTATTCTAAATTATAAGTATCATTATCTTCTAGAACTCGTTTAAAAAAACTTAAGAGCCTTCCTATGAAATCATTTGGACTGAAATCTCTGGTATGATAACACGTTATAGCACTACAATTTCGACTTTTGTAAGATCTTATATTAAAACATATATTATTTGGTGGTATGACGTCCACCTTAAAAGAATTTATCTAGTTAAAACGTATATATAGTAGTGTTAAGGATTCGAGAAAATTCTCGAAGGCTCTTGCCAACCCGGCGTTGTACAGTTGTCTGCTGACTACTGTACGAGTGAGAGAGAGCGCGAGTATGCGTGTGAGCGTGTGCGAGTATGTATCCGTGTGAGCGTGCGCGAGTATGTATGCGTGTGTGCGTGCAACTATTCCGGCCCTTTGTGTAGCGCCGAGCCGCTAGTCCACGTCTGTCTGCTCAAGTAGTTGCACCGCTTATAGTTAAACTGCTTATAGTGAAACCGCCTTAAAGTTGATTTGACTTTGTAAAGTCCCCGTGCGATGGGACTCCGCATTAACTTTTCTTTTCTTCGTTAAATTTATTATTCATGTGTTTCTCTTTTCTTTATTATAATATAGTTTCTTATTAGTTGATAGTGTAGTGTCTTGTTATTACGAGAAGTGCCTTCCATGTGCTGCGCACCTGCAGCTTCCATCTTCCTCTCTTCTTTCGCTACAAGTCCGGCTACAACTTAAATTATACAGTCCACCTAATTAACACACAAGTCAATCCGCAACAAATAACATAGACTAAGGCTTATGACTCTCTTTTACAAGGCACCTCGAGAGAGCCTCTGCTAATACACGTATACGGTAAGATTTTCGTTAGTATATAGTCTCTTGTTTGTTGCACACGTCAATGCGTCCTTTTTACCGCGTGCCTGAGCCCTTGGTCCGAGTATCTCTCTAGAACGAGAGGTCAAGTTTCTCTCAAATGCTTGCTTTTGCTTACACTTTAGTTAACACCGAGCTAGCTCGCATCTTTAATAGCTGGTTCTAAGAGACAGTCTGCTTTTATGTCTGCCACTATATGTTGTATCATCTTCGTGGCTTAGCGTAGCCATATTATCTTGCCTTGTCTAACTACGGCAAGCCTTATTGACGTCTTCTATAGCATTTTCTAGAGGAATAATAAAGATCGTTTTTATTCATTTAATTAATAATGTTAAAGGATTATTTAACATGTCAGCCTGTATCTCTTGCTCTGAATAAGTAAGACTCTTTTATTTCGTTTGTATTTAGGATTTTTTTACTATTTTGCTTCTCGTTAATTTAGTTATTATCACATTATAGGCTTTTTTTTGTAATTGCTGCTTTAATTACTGTACAGTTAATTTATTGAATTGCCTGATTTATTATTTTAAATAATATTTGCAAATTTTTACGTCGTAGTTATTACATGCAATTCGCTTCGTAGTTAAAGTTGAACTTCAAAGTCCTTTATTTATGACAGATGGCAACATTTTATATTCACTATACATTTTTTTTTCTTGGCTTGATTACTTCTCAAGGCGTGTTTATAAAAAAAGTCACAGCAACTAACAATTTTGATAGCATAGCATAAATTTTGATAATTCAAAAAACAAAATTCTTATTCTGGTCAAATATCAATTTGTTAAACAAAATGCTATTAAATTTTTGTTTATTTAATAACATAGATGAGAAAAGAATAATAGCCCAGTAATCAATCTTGTAACTGTGTGGCTCTCCGCTCACGGAGCTAATGGCGTACATACAGACTTACATACGGGGTGTGCTCAAAAAATAACGAGCATGTTCGTTTTATGAAAAAAATATTCATTTATTAATTCATATCTATTTTGTCCTCTTTAAAATAATTCCCCTCACATATAATACACTTATGCCCATGCTTTTTCCAATCCTCGAAGCACATTTGAAACTTGATCTTTGTAATAGCTTTTAGCTCTTTCAGCAATTCGCTTTTAATGTCATCTATGCTTGTAAAACGATGGCCTTTGAATATTCTCTTTATTTCCGGAAATAGAAAAAAGTCACATGAAGCCATATCTGATGAATATGGAGACTGAAGCATCGTTGCAGTTTTGTTTTTGGCCAAAAATTCACGAACAAGCAATGAAGTGTAAGCAGGTGCATTATCGTGGAGCAAAAGCCATGTTTTGCCACAAGCAATTGTTTTGCCACAATTCCGGGCGTTTCTTTCGGAATGCCTTACGCAAACGGCGTTAAACTTGTAGGTAGTACTAGTTATTGATTTTTTTATCTTGTGGCAAGAATTAATGATGCACTATGTCACTTTTTTCACGTTTTCATCGGTTGTTGATGTGCTTGGGCGTCCAGCTCGTTTGTCATGCTCAACGTTCTCGCGGCCATCCTGGAATCGCTTATACCACTTGTAAATCCTTGCTATACTCATAGCAGACTTATTATATGCCTTTATTAACATTTTACAAACTTCAATACACTTTATTTCATTTTTTACGCAAAATTAAATGAAAATTCTTTGATCCATTTTCTTACAAACGAAAATCACCAAGGTCGAAAAATACATCTAATGTTAGCGGCTGTCACTTAAAAAGTGAGTATTGAATATTGCTAAAAATTTTTCCGTACTTCAGGAGCATGTGTACCAACATGACTAAAAACTCTCCAAACTCGCGAAATTTAAAAATTCTCGTTACTTTTTGAGCACACATCGTATCCCTTTATCCACATTGATCTTTCTCCATAGCTATAAGGTACAGTATTAGTAGGAAGGATATGTCTTCTTCAGTGCACATGGTAAGCGCTACACTAAAAATCTACACAACTTTTTTTTGAGCTTTTAACAGTTACTTACAAATTTCAGCCATTTTTGATGCCTTAATTTTCAAACAAGGAAATACTGTACAAAGTGTACATAATTTTTATAAAGTTTACCTTATTAAAGGATTGCTTTCAGCCTTCTCCGCTTTAAAAATGAAAAAAACTCTAAGATCTTAGTTAAGTCTACGTCTCAGCGTAGCTTGCTTTAACGTTAACTTTATTAGTAAAGTCAAAACTGAATCTCAAACAATCAATTATTTCTAAAAGCAACAAAAAAAATTTAATGTTTATTAGTAAGTATTTACAAGTCATTAGCACGATCGGTTCAAGTATGAAAATAAACTCATACACAAAGCTTTTTCAAAAAAAGGTACTTATACTTAAGCCAAAATTTGTTGTTAGGAACCGAGATACTTAATAGTATATATAATTACGGAACTAAAGAAAAAGCTGCTACCCCCTTCCTAATTCCTTAATCTGCTAAGAACTTAGTTGTAGAAGTTCAAGCAACCCTTTTTTCATTACAGCTAATAACTTTTTCTGTCAAGCACAACGAGTAGGAAAACCTTAAGCAACGCTTTTTATGCCTTTTCTAGGACAAAGCAAACATTTTAAATGTTACGAAGTAGTAATATTTAATGAACACATGATAAGATTCAGTCTCTTACCGCTCAAAAGGTATTAAGAATGCCATTTAAATTTTAAAATTAATTAGAGAAAGTTATTTCATTGGTGTGACAATGTACGTGTATGACTTCTCGAAAGTATGGACAGTTATTTCATAACTGACCGGAAAAGCTTGAAACATTAATGATTTAAACAACACAACAGATCGTGCTGACAAGTCAGTTTTCACTCTTAAAGAACTGAGATGCCCAATAAATCAGACTGATTGTTTTATATTTCAGTGCATAATCAGCTAGCTTGGCTCAAGAATCCCAGGAAGTTTCTCAAAAAGTGACTTAACGATTTTCCACTTACAAGTATCTAACACGTTTTATTAAACCTTATGTTTAAGCACTTGAATATGCTTGAACCAGTTCTGACTCAATTATTTCGCGTAGTAAGCAAGTGACTGCTCAAGCTCCACAAAATTAGGTCTTGCACATGTCCCCTCACTCTGCTAAGTTCACAAATCATACTAAGGAGCTTACGAGTTGTATAAAATACAAACGAATGTCTAGGAACCCATGAGTTAGTTTTATCAAAAAAAAAATTTTGTTTAAATTGTGAAAAACCTACTCATTTTGCTAATCAATATCCTTCACCTGAGAAAAGCTTGTACTAACAGGTAAGCACCATTAATAGTTGCACTTTAGTTCTAATTTTAGAAAATCTGGTCGCCATCGATCCATTTGGAGATTTGTCTTAAACTGCGAATTCTGGCAATGAGACCGCATTGAACCTTCAAAAGAAGACAGCTGTAGATTTTTACAGTGCCTACATAGGTCATAAACTCTTCTAAGAAACTGTGCGTATCTTGAGTAAAAATTTCAATGTAGACATACAGTCAGTTGGTGTTCTTATTCATTCTATTGCAAAAAACTAATATGTTACATAGCATATAGTGTCTGAGCTTAATCTTACTAGAAAGCAAGTTAAAATCAAAGTAGTCAGTGTTGGTGCACAGGCTTTTTTAAGGGTTAGAAGAGAGATAAACCTTTAGTTTGCATTTAAAAGATAATTAAATTCTTATTTCTGTGAAGTAGCTTTAGTTCTTTCTAAGCTCTCATGGTATACTGGTCATGAAATTTTGTCATAAAACTGCCCAAAGATTTAAAGGCTAGATCTTGTTGACCCCTTATTTGCAGAATCTCAGAGGGTCGACTGCATTCTTAGTGCTGATGCTTATTCTTGAACAATCTTAGATATTATTATTATTAGATGGCCTTAGAACACATCAGCAGCAAGAAAATCGGTTTTTGGTTGGCTTCTGACTGATTTAACGTCAAGTCCAACGTCAAGTTATGTAGCTCAGATAGAAAACTTTCATATGCATACGAAACTATCTCTTTTAAAATATTTTTAAAGGTTTTGGGAAATTGAAGCACTACCGTGTAAGTCGCTGTTGACTAAGGGCATGTAGTACTATAAGAAGCTCTTTGTTAGAACTCCTACTTACTCTTGAGGTACTCGTTTTACTGTTAAATTAACACTTTGTAGCAGTCTTGTCTCTGTAAGTACATAAAAAATAACTGGTTTTTATTTATTTTATTAAAAAAAGCGTTTGACAGGAAATTTAAAGCTTGTACAGTCTTACTACAATTTTGTGCAGAAATAGAAGAACATACAACACATGGAGCTTGTTTCAATGACTTGATTATCTAAGTTTTCATCTCCTGCATTATTTTGTAGTTAGGTCTAAGAGTCACAGAACAGTAGGTGTTGTTTTCAATGCGTCGTAATCGGATTGCAAGGGTTCTTTGTTAAATGATAATTGGGATCCAAACTTTAAGCTAACAGTCTTTGAGCTTTGACTCAGTGGCGATTTTTTAGAGTTATCTTAGCAGCTTGTATTAAAATAATCAGGCAAGCTCTGGCACATCCTGATAATGCAGACTGGCAACCTGGTACTATGGTGCCCAACAACTCACAAGCTCATTAGTGACTACAGGTGTATCACAGTCACTTACGGCCCGTTATCTGCTACATATTTGGCCCTTAAAGTTACGCAGAAGGTCGCAGAAATTAGCATGGAATTTTTTTCTTATGTATCTAAAATACTCAGATGAAATATTAACATTCACTTCTTTTAGCAGGGGACACAAGGTTAAATCTGTGTTAGAACGTAAAGACTAATTCATCAAATCCTCAATATCAGCTGGCATAACTTGCCAGGTGCGCTACAAACTGTGTTTGTCTCTCACAAAGCCTATTAATAGATGGAGCCAGTGAAGTTAAGTTAAAGCTTGATAAAATAATACTAGCTTTTAGTGTAAAATGGCTGCCCTACACCGATATTATTACTTTAAACCTAAAAGCTCCTATTGTAGATAGTGTATTTACTATGAGAACAATTCTGTCTGATATCACGAGCCTATATAATTTTTTTAAATGGCTAGCATTGGTAAAAATAATTGCAGTAATAATTTTACAAAATATTTCTCTTAACGAATTAGACTGAGACTCATTTATTCCTAAGCCACTGACTAATTTTGGGATGAGCTTCTAGGTACCTCAATCATTCGCATACTACGTTGACTTGGAGGTAAGGAGAATGACGTGTGGTACTTGCACGGCTTTAAAGATGCTGGAAAGAGAGCCTAATATGCAGTGCTAAGTGCTGTAATTCCAGGCGAAAGCGTGAGTCTAATCCTCAACTAGGCCAAGTTAGCTCTAACAAAGGTCGAAACTCTACTAAGGCTGTGCGGTTGTACTTTTCGGGCTCACCTAATCAAACATCTGCTGAAAACTCGTTAATACTACCGTCCAGCATTCAATGCTGGACTGACTCAGACATAGTAAAAAAATGGGTGATAATCCATCTATCTTGCTGGCTAACTTTAGTGGCAAATGAGACCAGCAAGATTCTCAGTAATCTTCTAACACTAACTTCATGGCACGTTTAATTAGCAGACAATTCAATGGATATCACGGCCCGTGGCTCTAATGTAATTTTTCTGTTGCAGAATTATTTTGGCATTATATTCAGCTTCCGAGGAGCTATGCTTAGCTACTCGCAATTTAGTCTTGAAGTACCGAAGTACCAACGGACTCCGCTGCTTTTGGGACAAATTCGGCCTTATACGTGTTAGAAGATGACTTAATCGTTTATCTCTAACCTAGTAGACACGCGATTGTATTATCAAGTAACTGCCAGTTTATCAGGAGTCGCGTGGAATAGACGCTTCAACTTATGTTGCATAGAGAAGTGCTTCTTATGCTGTTATACTTGCGTTAATCCTAGTAGATCACCAGAGATCAGAAAATAGCTACAAAAGCTTATCATTGACTCATCACATGTATTAACTACGGGACCAAAAGTGGCAGACATCCTACTTCACGTATAACTTTAGCATAGCTTGTCTTCCTGGCTGGAGTGGACTCCGTGGGTCCTCTGCCCATCTTGTTATCTAAGGGTTCGAGAGAAAAAAAGATAAAGGGCCACAAAGGCATATTTGTATGGATGGTCACCCATGCCTTACGTTTGGAGGTAGAATCTGACTTAACGAATGAGTTTCTGCCGCATTTGCATGACTTTGCGTACAACGTAAAGTATGCAATGTACTATACTTGGACAATGCCACCAGTTTAGAGGCTCAGCGTTCAAGCTGAAGTGAATGCTCTGCTGCTCTTAAAACTTTTCCAATCTCATAGTTTGTAGTCTGGTGCACCAGGGCATAGACTAGCATCTTATACCACCACGAGCCCTAAATTTTGAGGGTTTGTAAGAGATTGCTGTAGGAAGTACCAAGGAGACATTCAAAGAGATGTCGACGCTGTGTACCAGAATCGAGGCCTGTTTGAATTTGAAATACTTGCATCTCATAAAGGATGAGGTAACGAGAGGCCTTATGCTTACCATGACACACTGTCTCGCTGGATCTTCCTTGCTATTCTATCTTGAGCCATATGTCAAGATGGAACGACCAACTTATTCAACTAATCGCTGGAAGTAGCTCACTCATTTGTGCAACTTCATTTAAAACAGTTGGTAAAAAGAGATACTGCACAAGTAAGTAAGGCACAATAAGTAACATATGTCTCAGCCTAATATCGTCCAGGATAATGTCACTATTTTTAAGAATGGGCTTACTTTACGTGTTAAGTAGCCCTTAGGACTATTTACTGACATTTATTAAGCGTGTAACAAGCTTGTGGAAGCTATTACTTTTAAAACGGTTAATACATCGTGTCCTTATCCTGTTACTCAATTGATAAAATAACTTGATCAACCAGAACTTGATGACTGCCTGAATTTTAAGTCATACTAGTTCAGCTCATAGTTTTTTGCTAAGTAACTTATTATTTAACTAATAACTGTTACTAAATAATAAGGGCTTATGTAATTCTTACAACTAAAGCAAAATCTGGCTGCAACAAGTCAGCAAACTGGTTCTACTAACGTTGCATTGCCTTGTTAAACGTGTTTATAAAGCTGTCATCATAATTCTGCTAACCAGTAGTGCATACCTGTATACTATCTCCTTATCTTTCTGATTATTTTTCTAACTGACAATGTATTTTGCGTGCTACGTCCTTCTCTTTCTGTACGTCCTACATCTGTGACTGCATTTAGGTGGTGCACACCACGTTAATATTTGTCTTTATTCTGCAGAAGTAAATTAGCGGGAAAAGTATACAAATAACATTCTTATGTTGACTATGTATCGTATTGCATCTCCTAGGTCTTCAAAATACAGAGTGGTCTCATAATTTCTAATTATTCATGTGATTTCGGGTTAAAAATTTGTGGTTTTCATTAAGTAGCAATAATATAATCAGAGTCACAGTATGCACTGTAATTTTACGTGGGAGCGTTTAGTTTTCATTTTATTCAAACAAATTTAACTAAGTAAGATACAACAAAAACGTTAATTGAAAGTTATTCGCCTATGAGCATTGAACCAGAATTGGATATGCTTTCAAATAAGAGAATCTTGTCAGCCGTGTCACTGACTGGTAATCCACCGAAAGTATGGTTGCAAAACGCATCGTGGAAACGCCATGCTAATTGGTGGTAACGTGATGCAGGATACCAAGCTCGCGACGGCAGAGGGGCACTCCCTGAGCCGTGAAGGACCTATAAATTTATTCTGAGATCGACTCAAAGCGCAACGGCAGGGATGTGCTTGCCAGGCAGTAAAGGTCTGAGAGTGCTGGCGAGACGAATCTTACAGTAAGGGAGGCTGAGATTACCTTGGTGAGAAGATGTATTCAGCTGACCTTATGGAAACAAAGTTTCTTTTGTCGATTTAGCAAAGCCGTTATTTATTTTTTCTCAAACCTCAAGCTTGCCATTAAATGAAATTTTCTTAATCGATATAAGATTTGAATGCATGATTTTGTAGAATGAATACAATACGATTTAGACACATTTATCAGTAAGAAAAGAAAATGTTTGCTATTTTTGTAACTTTGACCAATCATTGTCTGAATCTTCCAAAATTTTATGATCACAATTTTATAGAACTATCTAAATTCGAATAGTTATTTCTAGAGAAGTTTTTATTTATTGAAATGGGGTTAACACTTTAACGAAGAAATTAAAAGTGAGATTAATCTGTGGCTTGATTGGCAATGATACTCATAAAGAAATCTCTGATTTATGATGGATTTTGATTTTAAACACATATTATTTAGAAAAATTATTGACTGCTGCCGTCTGAATTGGGAATTGGAGACTTGGGTTTTATTTAAAAAAAGTTTGCAAAGATAGTCGTTTCAACATATATGATTGAAAGGAATCGTTTGTGTGAGCTTTCGTGTTTTCAAAACTCTCTGAGAGTTACCAGGTACATGTCCCCTGTAGATCCTAGGGACACGGAATCACAAGCGTAGAGGCTTGTTATATACTATTAGCTGCAAAGATATTGTCATTGCATATTTGAAGTTGTTAATTAAAAAACTTTATCTTTAATGTCGATTTAATTTCTACAAACTAAATAAACCCACTCATCTAACGTTAATTATTCAATTTGTCACGATTATAAGTTCGAATCTTTCAACTCTATGAAGCTGCTTTCACCCTTATCACATTATTTATCTTTAGTATAAGGTACAAACTTAATGTTTGTACGGTGGAGAAATGTTTCAGATCAATCGAACATAAATTTTAAAGTCAAATATATAAAAATTCTTTTGTTATGTATGTGTAATGAAGTAAGTAATATGTGTTCGAATGTAAATGACGAACGTTGTCATATTAAAAATATGTTGTTGACTTTTGTTGAAAACAGACGTTTCGTTTATGACTTACTACAATGACTAAGAGCTTCGTTTTCTTTGACAGTAACAAACATTCTTTAATTTTGATAGTTTTTCAAAAAAGCTTTTTTTTTTGCGCAAAGCTGATTTTATCAGCTACAATGTCCAATGCCCCATACATTTACCTATATAAGATAGGAAGATATTTTAAAATTATGTGTCAACAATCTTATTTTATCAATTCTGTGGCACTTCCATTGTTTTTACCTGAAAAGACTGCAGATAAAGTATTGTTTATTTAAAGAAAAACTCAAAAAACAATGGTACAACATTATTTGTACAAATTCTCCTGTAGACCAAATGAAACAAGTTCTTATCTTTAATTATCTAGGGGATTGTTAACACAACAGCTTCTTTTTCTATTTTTACATAATAATTAAACATAACCTTTTAAACTACTCAAAATAAAAAAAAAACAAATTTGAAAACGGAATGCCATGAAGGCTTGTTAGATGCAATTGTTCATAGCACATTCACCATTTCTTAAAATTGGGAGACAACGGGAAGCGTTAAAAATTATTTAAGACTTTTAACAATACGTTTCAGAGGTCCAATATACATGCAAAAATATTTCAAAAAAGTACTGTCGATAATGAGAAAGTATAATAGACTAGATGTCCATAACAGGATAATGTTACTCTAATTAAAAAAAATTGAAGCTAATTTTATCAAAATTTATGAATCATACAACACTAAGCGATTTTTAAATCAAAAGTGTTATACTTTTTTGCTTGAAATTAATGTCAGATTAAAATAACTTTATTAAAAATCATATAGTTGATAAGGTATTAACATTGATCCTTACCGTCGAACTTCGAGCACGTTATCTAACTGATGCAAGTATTTTAATAACTTCACATCCTGATAAAAGACCAGAACGAAGCAATATTCGATCTATTTAACAGTAAGGTTGTAGATACATATGTGTGTCTAACAGAAAAGGCTTGGAGATTTCAAAAATTTCTTATTTTTGGTAAAAGTCATACGATTGTAAATTTGTCTGTTAATCTTGAAAACAAGCAGCAACTTGTGGTTAGAGGAGATAATATTAAAAATATTATAAAAAAAAAACAAAATATCGTTAATAATGTACGTGAATATTACAGGATAATATATTTTTGTATTATGCATCAAAAATTTGGATAAAAAAAGAAATGTAATAAAAATACTGCAGTATGTAGATTTAACATTGTATTTGTGAAAGATCATGAAAGATCCTTACTTAAACTTGTACAAATAAACTGATAAATAAAAAAAAAGATGTTTAAGGATACTTATAGAAAAACATTAACAAAGTTAAGTGTTAATAAGCAACAAACAAACACAAAGTGTAGAAAATATTAATAAAAAGTCTTGTACTGATGTATTAAGTAAAGCAATATCTAATAAAATGAACATTCCTACAATAAAAATAGAAACTAATAAAAATTAAAAAAAAAATGTTTATATGATGAAATGATGTATTATCATTGATATGTTGTACTCTAAATTAACAAACTACAAATTTTTTATGTCCTGCGTAAACGGTGGAAGTGTTAACTACGTAGAAACAATTTTAAAAAATTCACTAAAATGAAAATATACAGTTTGAACTGAACAAACGAACCATAAAAAAAAAGAAAATAGTTTGGAGAAACAACATGAACGAATTAGAAAAGCAAAAACTTAAAAAACAAATAAATAAGACTTTTTAATCAACATAAAGTAACATGTGTAAAAAGAAGTTTTTACATGTAATAAAAAATACTGAAAATGATTCGATACTTCAAGATTATAAAATCCATAAAGCAGAGCGCATTATAATAAGCAAATACTTTTACAATAATCTAACTTGAAATAGCTATAATTCATATTATATTCAAACCAGACCAAAAGTTAAAAGTGAAAATAGCTCATACATAAGTAATATCTCCACGAAAAATAACAACTTTGAAGCTGACACTTCAAAACTAGAGTAACCAATGCTTAATTAATGTTATTGTTTATTAAAATAAATAGAATAACACAAGCGTCAATTCTGGTATTGATTGATCAAAAGGTTACTGATCTTCAGGGAATACTTCAGCCATCGCTGCATGTATACTGCAAAGAGCTTTACGTAGTTACAACGAGTCCATAATAAAAAATGCGTGAATTTTTATTAGTTGAAAGCCACAACTAGTTGACGATTTNTGTATATATATATATATCATATTTGGTCCAAGACCCAGAAATCTCTCAACATCGAGACGATCTTCAAGGTGACATCGAAAACCCCAGCAAGGTCAACTAGGTCGTAAAAGATTACGGCTCTGACATTACCCTCCTTCAACGCTCTAAACTTTGACGAAGCCAGCGTACCTACTACACCTACGACGTCAGGGCGATACCACCTTCATCGTTCGTCCACGAAGAGACGACTTGGCTCTTCCGAAGTGACAACGGTTGTGTTTAACTACACCCCCCTTGTTCAAAGTCGCTTACCCCCACAGGCCACTTTTAACAAATGGTATTTAACTATACCTAGAAAGATGGGATCAAGTATAAGTAAGAGCATGTATGTGAGTACATCTACGTGAGAAAAATAAGTACAAGCTTAGCTGCTTTAATTTGCCCTCAACTCACTTTTCTAAGTTTTTTTCGGGTAATAATGTAAAGAACATCCTTTTTAAATATGGCAGAATTATAAGATCATAGGATACAATAAGATTTAAGTATCCTATTCGTATAGTACAAATTTGTTTTTGTTTTTTTCTAAACCTTGAAAACTTTCAAAAAATTTATAAATAATCATTTATTTACTGTAAAAGCAACAAACTAATGATAAAAAAATGAATAATAATTCATACACAGGAAATCTGCTCTACTGAAATATACTTACTTTTAAATTCATAAAGAAAACATTCAAGGAAACAAGTTATTTGAAAATACATATTATTTATTATTTATTAATTAAATTTATAACGAATATGCAAGCAAATTAAGAAAGTTTATTACTTCATTTAATACTCTTCTGAATTTTGTAAAAATGTTGTGAGACCTGCAACATATAGTTTAAGAATACAAAACAGCAGTATAATCTTAATTGAGTTAACTCCTGCAAATATATCTGAAGCTCAAAAATCATAGAAAAAGTAAAAAATTAAAAATGGTGGGATTGACACAATAAATACAAAAGTTTTAAAGTTATCATCTGAGAATACTAGTGATGTACTAGGACACATTTTAAGGATGTGCATTAATGAATTAATATGGCCTGTTGCAGTCAAAATTGCTGTATCTTACTTTTATACATAAGTCAGAAAACAAAAATAAATGTCAAACTACCGTCCTATGTTGCTTATATCTAACATATCAAAAAATTAAAAAAAATAATTTACACCAGATTTATAAGTTTAACATTTGAGAATAACATGATTGCTGAAAACTTTGTACGGTCTTATCGAAGAAATAAAATATATGGATACGCTGAATTATGTAACTAAAACATTATACAGCAATTTAGATAAAAGTAGGCAAATCGCAACAACTTTTAATAATTTGGCAACAGCTTTTTATAGTGTAGGTCATACTATATTACCTGACAAGCTTTATAATTACAGTATAAAAGATAATGAGTTTGACTTAATCAAAAGCTATCTTGACAATAGATTCTAGTGTGTTATAATGGGGCAAAATCAAAGTGATATGAAGGACATGAATATTGGATTACCATCAAGGACAATATTAAGTATTTTATTATTAATAATATACGTTAATTACTTCTTAACAGATATGTCTACTGACTGTACTATGTCTTATTTTTATAATACTGTAGTTATATCTGTTGGAGACGCTTGGAGAAAAGTTGAAAGTAATATTAACAAATATTTGGCATAGTTAGCTTACGAGCTTGTTTCAAATATATTCTTACTTATTGTAGATAAAGCAGTATTTATGACATTTCGTATCTACTTTGATAGCTCACCAAGGGTATTAAATATGAAAAATAGAGATAAAATAATAAGAAGAATTAAATATTGCAAGTATTTAGGGTAAATCTTTGATTTTAATGTAAGGAAGGACACACCCATCGAAAGAACGACAGAAAAACTAAGTATTTAGTATTTGTATTCCATAAAATTGTAAATATATGACTTGTGATGTAAAAAAAATAATATATTATGCTTTTTTTTACAGCATAATAAGCTTTGGTATCAGGTTCTAGGTTGGTGCATTTATTATCCATCTTTGTGTTCTACTAAAATAGATGACAGATTTGTAAAAATAAGAAACAAAAATGTTCATATAACAGACAAGCCTTTATTTCTACAAGAAAAAATTTAATTTCAAATTAATTTAATATTATTACT
>NW_019379620.1:292206-331472 GCF_000648655.2 Copidosoma floridanum | reverse complement strand
TTTTTTTTTTTTTTTTGTTTTTTTGTAATAATTGTTTGCAACAAAAAAAAGTTTTATTTATGAAATTCAAAATGAGTAGTATAGTGTGGCGGGGTTATGTGGTGTAGAGGGGACTAGAAGTACGTCACAAGGGATAAGGTGAATGGAGGAGGATCAAGCAAAAACAAAAAGCGATGGAATAATTACACATTGTGAGCAAACACTTATTACTTATAAGTCTACAGGGATTCGGAAGATGTATTAGCCTAAAATTAGACGTTGTTACAGTTAAGAAAATGCAGTTTATGCTTACGTTTTTTAATAACATTTTTCTAAATTTGAGGTAGTGTAAGAATGAAAAAAATTTAAAGTATAGTTTTGAGTTATTTTTTGTTAATGTAGATCGTTAAAAAATAATACGTATAAATGGTGTACAAAGCTTTAAAAAAAGATAACTTAAGCTTTATTTGATATTTATATTGTATAAAAACACACACTTAAAGTTTACATAAAAGCGTATATAAAATAAAAAAATGTGCTATTCTACTATTACGCTTAGGCTAACTAGTTTAAATACGTACATTGCTTACGATACGATTATTTCTCAGATTCTTATACCTAGTGAAACGATTAAGAAAGGTTTTAGCGATTTTATCATTGCTGAAAGTATCTGATGAAACAAACGAACAAATCATGTAGAAAGAATAGATTTTGCACATAAAAAATAGAAAATCAATACAGCAACTTTTGCAAACGCTAGAATTAATATTTCAAAGCTGTTGTTCATTCTAATAATAAGTAACACAGCTTCTTTTTAGTCCATCAATGTAATGTGGTATCATGGAAGGGAGACCAGAACTATAAAAGTACACTCCATGACCTTCAATATAAACATACATAGCTACCCAATGCGTGTCTGGCTTATTTATTAATTAAATTTATAACGAATCAAAACAATTAAATATACAGTATATAAAATTAACAGAAAAAAAGCTTACAAACTATAACTCAACATGCAGTAATCGAATTTTTAATTTCAAGACCACTTGTAGCAGAGTGGGTTAGAGCCTAGGCTACAGTGAAGGAGGTCAAGGGCTTCAGTCTATACGCAAACTGTTTTTTTTTTTTTTTTTGTTTTTTTGTAATAATTGTTTGCAACAAAAAAAAGTTTTATTTATGAAATTCAAAATGAGTAGTATAGTGTGGCGGGGTTATGTGGTGTAGAGGGGACTAGAAGTACGTCACAAGGGATAAGGTGAATGGAGGAGGATCAAGCAAAAACAAAAAGCGATGGAATAATTACACATTGTGAGCAAACACTTATTACTTATAAGTCTACAGGGATTCGGAAGATGTATTAGCCTAAAATTAGACGTTGTTACAGTTAAGAAAATGCAGTTTATGCTTACGTTTTTTAATAACATTTTTCTAAATTTGAGGTAGTGTAAGAATGAAAAAAATTTAAAGTATAGTTTTGAGTTATTTTTTGTTAATGTAGATCGTTAAAAAATAATACGTATAAATGGTGTACAAAGCTTTAAAAAAAGATAACTTAAGCTTTATTTGATATTTATATTGTATAAAAACACACACTTAAAGTTTACATAAAAGCGTATATAAAATAAAAAAATGTGCTATTCTACTATTACGCTTAGGCTAACTAGTTTAAATACGTACATTGCTTACGATACGATTATTTCTCAGATTCTTATACCTAGTGAAACGATTAAGAAAGGTTTTAGCGATTTTATCATTGCTGAAAGTATCTGATGAAACAAACGAACAAATCATGTAGAAAGAATAGATTTTGCACATAAAAAATAGAAAATCAATACAGCAACTTTTGCAAACGCTAGAATTAATATTTCAAAGCTGTTGTTCATTCTAATAATAAGTAACACAGCTTCTTTTTAGTCCATCAATGTAATGTGGTATCATGGAAGGGAGACCAGAACTATAAAAGTACACTCCATGACCTTCAATATAAACATACATAGCTACCCAATGCGTGTCTGGCTTAGAATTTGTATCAGTGTTAACTATGAGAGCGCATGGTATTGATTGATCAAAAGGTTACTGATCTTCAGGGAATACTTCAGCCATCGCTGCATGTATACTGCAAAGAGCTTTACGTAGTTACAACGAGTCCATAATAAAAAATGCGTGAATTTTTATTAGTTGAAAGCCACAACTAGTTGACGATTTGAGTCTATTTACTATGTGTTGTCCAATTCAGCATATGAAGTGCCATTTTTAGTTTTTGTGAGTGCTGTCATGAAGCGTCCTTTTATTTGTACCGTACCATTCTTAACTAAATTCTAATAACCTGCAAAATGCGACAAGAGATCGAGCGTAAAATCAGATGCAAACAGACATTACCTATTAAAATAGTCTTTTTTGTGAATACTATTTCTCTCATTTGTGTAGTTGATTTTAGTACCCAAAAGAAGGTATGATATGCTTCCATATACATAGGTTATATTTCTGTGAAAGTCGGTGGTAGCAGCTTTCTAGGGACTTGTACACCGTCAACGTACATCGATAAAAAATTTATAGAATAGTTTTAAAAGTTCAAAAAAACATATTTGTTAATTCCCATTGGAGGTTTTATTTTCAACAAAACCTTAAATAATTCTTTTCAGAAGCTATCCAAGGAAAACATTATTTTAACAAGCCTTATTTATACTGCTATTAAGGGTAGAAGAGTTGACTTCAACGCAAGTAATTAGACATTTTGCTGTAGTGTTTATCAGAGTTTTTGCGTGCGCGATCATACCTGAAGGGCTAATTTTTACTCGTCAAACAAAAAGCGTTGCTTTGGTAATGCTTACAGAATAACTTTTTGCTAAAGCATCCATGGAGCAAAAAACATCTTTTGAGCGTACTAGACGTAATTGAACTTTACATTCCACTATCTTACCAGTGACACCATCTTTCTAAAGATTTTTTGACAAACGCAATGATTTTCCTACAGGACCGTCATTCAAAAGCGTTTCAATGTATGCTCCGTAAGGGTCAGCATTGTTTGAGTAAGTTACGAGTTCTTGATTAATATATACATTAGCGTTGTCGAATATCAAGGGAAAAAATTTGTTTACTGTAGTTACATGCGCATCTCCAGCATTGTTGTAAGGTGTAATTTAATGTTTACTTTGAGTATCGTATTGGCTAAGTCGATATAATCTTCAATTGTTTAGTTTAAACATCATATTCATTGCGCTACATTTACATTAACTTTCTCTCTCTTACAATCTCTCTCTTACAACACCTCTAACTATGTAAGGCATAGCACTTCGAAATAATTCAGTGGAAAATGAGCCTTATCCGTACCCTCTTTGTCTATACGACCCTGATACCACATGCTTGACTCCTCTCTCTCCCCCATGCTGTATATGATAAACCTTGTAAAAAACCATTTTCTAACGACTAGTTTAAAAAAAAGCTTTCCTAAAATATAACACCACTTTTAGCATTCCAAAGTCAAATGATATTGGTTCACCAAATTGACCTCTTACATCTATATCGATCGTATGAAATCTATTATCAAGGAGGGTACGTTGGCTGGCGGCGTAGTGTATACCTTTTGACAATTGTGATTCCAAAATAAATTTTCTGAGCTGCTAAATCTACTATCTTTAGCCATAAGATTATATCTTATATTGCAATCTCATATAAGATAAATAAAAAGTTGATCGGGTACCGTTCTTGATACGCTTGCTAGTTGTTTACGGTAAATGAATAGCCTGTAATTTCCTCTTATTTTAGCATGGGTGCACTTAATTTCTGTGAATTCTTTTTTAAACCTAGCAACACGTCTTATTTTAGTGGATATAACTAGAGATTTCCCACATGATCTTGTACGTCCTGATCCTATGATTGGAAAACCAACAAATACAGATCCACCTTGATGATCATAAATCAGCTGTTGAAGAATCTTATCTTTTTGACAATATTCCAACCATTTTCTAATATTTTGCTTTTATAAACTATGTACAAAGTCTTAGGTACCGTTCTGAATACAATACTCTTTTTCTAAACCTAGTTAGCTTATCGCTACCTCTTCTTGTCGAACATCTATAATAGTAAATGGTACTTTTTAAATATCTCTCCACTCTAGGTTTATACTGCACTTTTCTCGAACACATTTTCGTCGCTGCTAATGCATACATAATCACCTACTTTATGTTGAACTGAAATTTGACTGTGACGTTGTATTGATAGAGAAAGTCGTGAATTCACTAGATTCTGTCGTGCCATATGTCTATTATATATTGTGACACTACTTGATGCTAACTTACAATTAGTAGTACAGTAAGGAGTAATATAAAACCTATTAATTGAATTTTGTATAACGTTTACGTAGCAGGGGTTCCAGAAGGAGCTACCAAATTTAAAAAAAATTGTAAATAGCTATTTTGGAGCGCCACGCAAAACCCCAGATAATTCGAAAACATTCCACTCAGCATAACTTAATAAATTAATCCTAAGCTGTTAAACCAAATAACCCACCACACATATCAGCAGTATCACGAGTCTTAAAAATTAATAAAATACATTAAATAATAACACAAGCGCCAATAATCACGCAACCCAAAGAGTTTTCTGGTCACTTTAATTATTTATAGTAAACAGAACGATAATGACAGTGCTGATCCCCACTTAGCCTGGGTTACTTTTTAGTAGCTTTAATTATTAATAAAATAAATCAAATAATGCAACGGCTAATTTCCACTCAACTGGAAACGCTTACTATCTGCTGTTATAATTATTAAAATAAATAGAATAACACAAGCGTCAATTCCTGCACAACCCAGGGTACTTTCTGGTTGCTTTGTTGATTGATGAGAAAAATAAAATAACGCAAGCACCAATCCCCACATAACCTAAGGCACTTATGGGCTACTGTTATTATTGATATAATCAACTTAAAAATGCAAGTGCCAATCACCACACAACCCAAGATGCTTTCTGGTCACTTTATTATTCATGATGAATAAAATATTAACACAAGCACCAATCCCTACCTAACCCAGGGCACCTAGGGGGCTTATAGGCTGCTCTTATTATAAATAAATAATATTACAAGGGTCAAACCCCACATAAGCAAAGGCACTTTATGGTCACTTTCAATGTTTATAATAAATAAAACAATAACGCAAGCATTAATCCCGCACAACCCAGGGAGCTGACTGCCTGCTGCAATTGTTAATAAAATCAAAAAAGTAATAACACAAGCGCAAATCACAACTCAACCTGGGGCACTCTCTGCTTGATTTAATTTTTAGTAAAAAAAGTGAAATAACACAAGCGCTAATCCCCACACAACACAGGGCACTTTCTGAATGCTTGGTTAATTTTTAAAAAGTGAAATAACACAAGCGCTAATCCCCACACAACACAGGGCACTTTCTGAATGCTTGGTTAATTAACAAAAAAAAAAAAAAAAAAACCATAACGTAAATTCCACTTCCCACACAACTCGAGGCACTTTCTAGCTGCTTTTTTTACTAATCAAATACAGAACAGCAACCGAATGCTAATTACCACACACAACAGGGTGCTTACTGGCTGCTGTAATTATTAATAAAATANAAAAAAAAAAAAAAAAAACCATAACGTAAATTCCACTTCCCACACAACTCGAGGCACTTTCTAGCTGCTTTTTTTACTAATCAAATACAGAACAGCAACCGAATGCTAATTACCACACACAACAGGGTGCTTACTGGCTGCTGTAATTATTAATAAAATAAATACCATAACACAAGCACTAAAACTAACACAGCCCGGGGTGCTTACTTATCCCTTTAATTATTTACAAAAAATAAAACCATATCGCAAGTGCCCAATCCCACACAACCTAAGGCACTTTCTGGGTGCTTTAATTATTTATATTCTATGGAGCAATAACGCAAGCGCCCATCTACACAAAATCTGGGGGGCTTTCAAGTTGCTTTAAATATCAATAAGATAAAGTCAATATTGCAAGCGCTGATCACCACACAACCTAGGGCACTTACTGGCCACTGTAATAATTAATTAAATAAATGAAACAACAATGCAAGCGCCAATCCTAATGATGCCTGAGTCAATTATTGGGTGCTGTTACTATTGATGTAATAAATTTAATAACTCAAGTGATAATCACTACACAACGCAGGTTAATTTTTATTTACTTCAATAATTTATGATTATATCAACAATAACGCAAGCACCAATCGCCACACAACCTGCGGGGCTTACGATCTTCTGTTATTCTTAATAAAGGTAATTTAATATTACAAGCGTTGATCCCCACACAACCAGGGCGCTTTCTGGTCGCTTTGACTATTTATGATGAATAAAGCAACAACGCAAGTGCCAACCCTCACAAATTTCAAGAAGCTTACTGTCCACTGCATATATTAATAGAACAAATAAAACAATGTTACAAACGCAATTTCCTACACTACCTGGGACACTTTCTTGTTGCTCTAATGATTGATCAAATAAATTAAATAACGCAAGCAAAAATCCCTATACAACCTGGGGTACTTGCTGGGTGCTTCAGTTAATTATATTCTATGGAACTGTAACGGAAGTGCCAACCCGTACACAACCTAGAGCGCTCTCAAGTTGCTTAAAATATCAGTAAGATAAATAAATAATCGCAAGCGCCAATCCCAACACAATCTGGGGTGTTTTCTAGCTACTTTAATTATTTATAATAAATGAAACTATATCGCAAGCACCAATTCCTACACATTCCAGGTTGCTTACTAGCCACTGTTACAACAAAATTAAATTAATAAAACAAGAACAAGACCAATAATGTCAACACAATCGAGCGATTGCTTGATGCTGTAGTTATTGATGAAATGAATAAAATAACTCAACCGCAAATCACTATACAACGCAAGGTGCTTTTTAGTCACTTCAATTTTTTATAGTGAACAAAACCATATTGGGAGCACCAATCACCGCACAACCCAGGGTGATACATGGCTGATGTTATTATTAATATAGAAAATAATATAGCACAAGCGTCATTCCCCACACAACTCAGGGAACTTTTAGTAGTTTTGTTTTGTTGGTTACCCAAGCCCCACTACCTATGCAACCTATGGTGCTTTCTGAATCCTTTAAATATTAATGAGGTACATCAAATATTACAATCGGCAATCCCCACACAACCAGAGATGCTTTCTGGACACTACGATTATCTATCATAAATAAAGCAATAACGCAAGTGCCTATCCCCACAAGTCTCAGAAAGCATAATGCTCGCTGTACATATTAAGGAAACAAACAAAACATAAACACAAACGAAATGCTTACATAACCTAATGCGTTTTTTAGTTGCTTTAATTATTTGTCATAACTAGAACTATAAGGCAAGCGCCATTTTTCACACAACTTGGTGGCCTTTCCAATTGCTTTTAATATTAATAAGATAAATAAACTTATCTAAGCGCAAATCCCTACACAACCCAAAAAGCTTTGTGGTCACTTCAGTTATTCATAATACATGAAACCTTATCGGAAGCGCCAATCACCGCAAAACTCAGGGCGCTACATCACTGAAATTATTATTAAAAAAATGAATAAAATAGTACAAGTGCCAATCTCCACACAACTCAGGGAACTTTTAGTAGTTTAGTTAATTTATTCGATAAATATCGTAAAGCAAGGGCCAATCATAACCAAAAACGGGGCGCTGACTGGTAGCAGTAATTGATAATAGAATAAATTTAAAAACACAAACATCAATTCCCACAGAACCTGGGGCACTTCTTAACTGCTTTAATTATTTATAGCAAACAAAACTATTTACAGAGCCCTACTAATTACGCAACCTAAGTGTGCTTTCTAGTTCCTTCGAATATTCATAAGTCAAATAAAATATTGCAATAGCCAATCCCCACACAATAGAAGGTACTTCCTAGTTTTCTTAATGATTTTAAATGTATTAAACTACATTGCAAACGCCAGAAGTCACACAACTTTGGGCACAAATTTAATATTACAAACATCAATCTCCACGCAACTTGGGGTGCATTCTGATCGCTTTCAAGATTATTTCAATAAATAAAACAATAGCACAAGCAATACTCCCAAAACAATCGGGCGATCACTGGCTGCTGTAGATACTGCTAAGATAAGTTTAATAACTAGAGCGTCCATTACTACACAACGCGGGGTGCTTTTAAGATATTTTAATGATTTATAAAAATATCAACAATAACGCAAGTGCCAATCATCACACAGCCCAGGATGCTTTCTGATTACTATAATAATTGAAAACTATTTTAACACTGACGCAATCGCCAATCCTTACACAACCTAGGGTGCTTACTGTCTGTTATGATAAATGATAAAATAAATAGAACAATAACGCAACGGCTCATCCTAAGAAAACCTAGGGGGCTTATAGGCTGCTCTTATTATAAATAAAACAAATTTAATATCACAAGAATCAATCTCCTCTTATCTTTGGATGCTTTTCGGTCGGTTTATTTATTAATAAAATAAATAAAACAATAACGCAAGCACCAATCGCACCACAACCTGTTGCGCTTACTAGCTTCTGTTATGATTCATCAATTGACTTGATTATGACAAACGTGAATTTTCACACAACCCAGCACTCACTCTAGTCACTTTGATAATTCATAATAAATATAACTATAACAAAGGGTTAATTTCCAGAAAACTAAGAAAGCTTACTACCTGCTGTGATTCTTAATGAAATGGATGAAACAATAACACAAGCACAATTCTCTTGCCGAACGCAAACTCTGGCACTAACTGGGTGCTGTGATAAAAAAAAATAGATAGAATAACGCAAACGCCAATTACCACTTAACTTGGGACCTACTTTGGGTGCTATTAATAATGATAATATAAATTTAAAAATGCTAGCGAAAATCTTCACACAACCTTAGATGCTTACTGGCTGCTGTAATTAATAATCAATTTAATTTATTATTACAAGCCTCTTATCCCATACTATCCGAGGCACTCTCTGATTGCTTTAAGGAGTAATACTACAAATCAAACATTACTGCAAGCGCTAATCGTAACACATTTGAGCAATCACTGGCTGCTGTAGTTAATGATAAAATAAATTTAATAATGCAAATGCCAATCGCTACGCAACTTAGTGCGCTGACTGGCCACTAGAAAGATTAATTAAATAAATAAAACAATCACGCAAGTGCCAATCCTCACGCAACCTGGGGTGATTTCTGGCTGCTGCAATTATTGATAAAAAAAATCAAATATGGCAAGTGCCAATCACCAAAAAACTCAGGGTGTTTTCTGGTCATCTTAACTTATTTTCAATGAATTTAATAATATCGCGAGAGCCAATCCGCACACAACCTAGGGTGCTAACTAGTAACTGCTTTAAATACTGAAATAAATAAGATAGCATAAGCAGCAATCTTCACAAATCTTATGGCATTTTCTGGTCATTGTGTTAATTAATTAAATCAATGTCGTTTAGTCAGCATACATCGTTACACAACACAAGGCTCCTACTAAAGTGATTCTTAATAAAATTAATTAATAAACGCAAGCACCAACCCTCACAAAGCTAGTGGCACTTTCTAGTTACTTTAGTTATTTTAAAGATAATTAAAGTAGCACAAGCACTAATCCCCAGATAACCTTCTGCGCTGTTTGGTCACTTTGATTATTTAAGAAAAATGAAACTTTAACGCAAGCACCATCTTCCACACAACCTTAGATGTATTCGGATTTCTTTAAATATCAATAAAATGAATAAAAAATAGCAATCACAATCCCCACACAACTCGGGGTTCTTTCCAGTTGCTTTTATTCTTTATAATAAATGTAACCATATATCAAGCGCCAGTCCCCACAACATCACAAGCGCATACTTAGCGCTGTCATAATTAATAAAATAACTAAAACAACAAAGCAAGCGCCAATCCCCACACAACTAAGGTCGATTATTGACCACTGTGATCGTGAATAAAGTAACTAAAACAACAACACAAGGATCAATCCTAACACAATCAGGGGTAGTTACTGGCCGATGTTATGATTAATAGAAGAAGTAAAGCAATAAAAAAAGCTCCAATTCCCACACAACCTTGGGCGATCACTGGCTGCTGTAGTTATTAATAAAAGAATGTAATAATGCAAGCGTTAGTTACCTTATAATCTGGGGTGCTTTCTAATAATTATAATTATGTATAATTAATTCAACAAAAACGCAAGTGGCAACCCTTACGGAACCTAGGGTGCTTACTGGCAGCTATAAATAACAATAAAATAAATAAAAAATAACGCAAGTGCCAATTACCACATAACGTGGGGTTGCTTTAATTATTTGTCATAACTAGAACTATAAGGCAAGCGCCATTTTTCACAGCATAACTTAATAAATTAATCCTAAGCTGTTAAACCAAATAACCCACCACACATATCAGCAGTATCACGAGTCTTAAAAATTAATAAAATACATTAAATAATAACACAAGCGCCAATAATCACGCAACCCAAAGAGTTTTCTGGTCACTTTAATTATTTATAGTAAACAGAACGATAATGACAGTGCTGATCCCCACTTAGCCTGGGTTACTTTTTAGTAGCTTTAATTATTAATAAAATAAATCAAATAATGCAACGGCTAATTTCCACTCAACTGGAAACGCTTACTATCTGCTGTTATAATTATTAAAATAAATAGAATAACACAAGCGTCAATTCCTGCACAACCCAGGGTACTTTCTGGTTGCTTTGTTGATTGATGAGAAAANCTTTAATTATAATTAATAAATAAAACAATAACGGAAACGCCAATACCCGAACAACTTAGGGACCTAACTGCCCGTTGTAATTATGAAGAAAATAAATAAAACAATATCACAAGCTCAATTTCCTGGCCCAAAACAAGCTATAGCACTAACTCTCTGCTGTATTTATATGGAAAAAAAAATAACACAAGTGCTAATTACCATACAACCCCAGGCACTTTGTGGTTGCTTTATTAATTAATAAAAGGAATAAAACAATAACGCAAGCACTAATCGACTTACAACAAAAAGTGCCACTAGCTTTGCGAGGGTTAGCGCTTGCATTAATTAATTTATTTTATCAAAAATCCCATTAGCTAGTAGGCGCCTTGTGTTTTGTGACGATTTATGCTTGCTATACGACATTGATTTAATTTATCAACAAAATGACCAGAAAATGCCATAAGATTTAAAAAGATTGCTGCTCATGCTATCTTATTTAAATTATTACTCAAAGCAGTGACTAGTTAGCGCCCTGGGTTGTGTGTTAATTGGCACTCACAATATTATTGAATTTATTGAAAATAGTAAAGGTGACAAGAATACAACCTAAGTTGTTTGGTTATTGGCACTTGACATATACAGTTTCTTTCATCTTTCACTTACTGGCTGCTGTCATTATGAAAAAAATAAATGAAATAATACAAGTGTCATTCCCCACGCATTGTGGAATACTTACGAGCTGATACGATGAATAATAAAATAAATATGAAAAAGCAAGTGCCAATCCTCACACAACCCGAGAAGCTTTTTAGTCGCTTCTATTATTAGAAAAATAACGAAAATAACGCGAGTGCTACTCCCCACACCACCTAGGGCACTCACTGGCTACTGTTACTATTAAGAAAATAAAAAAAATAGTACAAGCGCCGATTCCCAATTAACTTTGGGCACTTTCTAAATGCTTTGTCAAACAATAAAATAAATAACTTAAGGCAACCACTAATCTCCACATAACCTGATGTGCTGTCTGGTCACTATAATTGCTTACTAAAAATAAAATAAATAATGCAATTGCCATTTGCTACACAACCTGAGGCGTTTTTGAATTGGTTTCAATATCAATAAGAGAAAGAAAATATTGTAAGCGCTGATTTTAATGCAACTTTCTGGTTGCTGTAATTATTTATAAAAAATATAACCATATCGCAAGCGCCAGCCTCCACAAAACATAGGGTGCTTACTGGCCGCTGTACTAGTTAAAAAAATAAGTTAAACAATAATGCAATCGCCAATCTGTACTCAATTTAAGGCGATCACTGGCTGCTATAATTTTTGATAAAATAAGTTTGATAACGCAAGCTCCCATCATCACGGAACCCAGGGTGCTATCCGGTCTCATAAATTATGCAAAATGAATTTGAGAATAATGCAAACGCTGATCCATACACAACCTGGCGCGCTAACTGGACGTTGTCTTATTGATAGAATAAAGAAAATGGCACTATCACAACTTCCCGCAAAATCCGAGGCACTTTATAGTTGTTATTTTGACTTATTATATAAATATTATGAAGCAAGTGCCTATCCTTACACAACACGAGGTGTTTCATGGCTGCAGTAATTATAAGTGAAAAAAAATTAAATAACGCAAGAACTTCTCCTAACACAACCCCAAATGTTTTCTAGTCGCTTTAATTATTAATAAGAAAAATTTAATAACGCAAGCAACGAACCTCAAACAACCAAAAGCTTTTTCTAGTCACTTGAATTTAATATAATAAATAAAACTATTACGCAATTACCAATTCTCACACAACCCGGCTTGCTTAATGTGAGCTGTTGTTAAAAAAAAAATTAGTTAATAACAAAAGCAACAATTCCAACACAACTCAGGGTGCTTACTGACTACTGCAATTATTTTTAAACTAAATAAAACAATATTGCAAGAGTCCATCCCCACCTAACCTGGGGTGCTAACAGGCTGCTGTTATTATTATTTATAATGAATTTGACAATAACTTAAGCACCAATTCCCGTACAACCCGAGGCGCTAACAGGTGGCTATTTTTATTCATAGAATCAGAAAAATAGCACAGATGCAAATCCCCACACAACTTGGGAACCATATGGCTGTTATGTTGAATAGTTATCTAAATATCGTAAAGCAAGTGCCAATTCTTACATAACACGAGGTGCCTCATAGCTGCAGTAATTATTAATAATATAAATAAAATAACGAAAGCGTCAATCCTAACTCATTTGAGAATGCTTCCTAATCATCCTAACTATTAACAATAAATTCAACAATAAAGCAAGCACCAATTCTTACCCAACCCAGATCGCTAACTAATAGCTGTTATTATGAATAAAAAAAATGGAACATAAACAAAAGCTTCAGTCACGAGACCACCCAGGCACTTACAGACAGCTGTGATTATGAATAAAATTTAAGCAACAATATTGTGATAGCCAATATCCACGCAACTTGGGGCCCTCACAGGCTGCTGTAATTTTTATTGAAAGAAGTGTGATATCACAAGCGACCATCCTCACCCAACTAGGGGTGCTTCCTGGTTGATTTAATTGTTAACAAAATAAATAAAACAATAACACAAGTGCCAATCAATACACAATCTTTGCCACTAAGTGGCTCCTGTTATTATGAATAGAGTGAATCTGATTCCACAAGGGTAAATTACCACAAAATCTGGGGCACTTAAATAAAAGCAAATCATAACATAAAAGAAAGGCTGCAAATGTAACAACACTGTATCATTTTTTATGAATATGAGTATCAACACAGCAGCATCCTCTATTAACATTCCAGGAGAAAAGAGACATTGGCATAAAGGCGATAATAACAAACAAAGAATAGAAACTGACATCAGAGCACTTTTTTAGATAACTAGCAGTTTATCTACAAAACAAAAACATGAAAAAAAAAAAAAATCACAGAACGATATCAGATAACAAATTTGAATTTTAGAATTTAAAGTTCCAATTCCCATACAACCTTGGGCGTTAACAGGCTGCTGTGATTATTAATAAAATAAATTTAACATTAATAACGTCAATCCCCACACAACTCAAGGAGCTCACTGCATGCTGTAATTATAAATAAACTTAATAAAGCAATAACGCAAAAGTTTATCCAAACACAACCTGTGGTGCTTACTGGCTCCTGTTGTAATTGATTAAGTATATCAAATATTAAAAGCGTGTATCACCTAAAACCTGGAAATCTTTGTGATTGCTGTGTTATCCTTATCATTTGTACATATATTATTTATTTCTTTGTTTGTAAAGAAACTTAAGATAATGTTGGTTATTACTGTCATTGTATGAAACAAGAATTAATTCACTTATGTAAGAATGTAGAAATTGCTTTAATGCACGAAATTATGTTTTTTTGGTGCGTGTAAGTAAGATAATTTCTTCTCGTCTCATAAAAAACTTATTAATTGAAATGTTATTCTGGCGTAAATAAAAGTATGCTGAGTGCACAAGGTAAGCAACTCAAAAAATAATTTAAAGATCGACTTACAATTTGTCAGCAAAGTACAATTTCACTGTCAATTGAACTTTTTACGTTACAAGGTTTTTTTAAATGTTCCATGTACATATATATCAACGCTTCATAATTTCTTCATTAGAGGACGAAAAATGTGATAGGATACATAGCATTAGGTGATGAAGAGACAGTAACGTTTTCTTTTTTTAAAAGGCATTTCTTATTTTTCTTCATCAATTTTTTATTAACTGCTTATTGTATAATGCACCGTCTCATTTCTTTCTCATGAAGTGTTGGTTAATATTAAATTTGTGTGGCTTAAAATATTTTTAATGTATGTAAATTTAGTATAAAATGCAATTACCTCTTACAAATTTTTGTAATATAATTATTAATTCATTAAGACGTGGTAATCTACACAGAAAACACTGCTAATTTCTTATTGTCACCAGGCAATATTAAATGACCTATTCACTTAATAAAGTGAACAGCAATTTTTTTTATTAAATAAAGCCTAAGCTTATTTTCCATGTTACATAATAATCGTCACAAAATTTAAAGAAAAAGAAACTTTTATTCATTATTTACAAATATTTTTCATTAAGAAAAAAAAAATTGACATATTAACCCTGAATCAAAGATTTATGGTACACAATCTTGTGTGAGCAAAACATTGAACAAATGCATAAATCAAGAGCTCTAAGTTTTCGTAGTTAAATGTGATATTGATGTTATGAGAAGTTTGCTCAATTCAACGTTAATAAGAGGGCCCTCCGTTATTCCTGGTCTAGAAGAGAGAAAGCAAGTAAGACTTCACACAAGTGTGCGTAAAATTCCTAGGGTTAATAAAAAAATACTGTTTAGTGTATGCAAAGAGAAAAAAGTATTGTTTTTTCAAGTACCACGAGTTTTGTACCACAAGTACCACAACTTAAGTTCTGAGGTATAATAGTGAACCCTTATAGACAATTTAAGACACTTGCAAGCATTGATTTCTGCTGAATTTTTTACAACAAAAATCCATAATACTTAAAAAATGGTACAGCAATGTTTGTGGCAATATAATCTAGATTTAGACTACAATATCTTGCACTTTTGACAGATCAAATTCGTAAGGCTTTTCTTTATAAGTTTGTGGACTTCACCAGTAAAGTTTTGCAACAAGTAAGGCAGTTTCTAATGACCTGTGAATCTTTGCAAACATTTACATTTACACATTCCCTGCAAAAAAAGCTATATCCTGTTTCGACAGGATATTTTTTTTCTTTTTAAATAAACATCAGTGTTACTATATTTATAAATGCTGGGATAAACTAATTCATAAATACTTATTCCGTTTTTTTTTTTTTTTTATACAATAAAGAATTTGAAATTGTTACTTAACATTTCGAAGTATTACTCAACCCATAGGATGCGCTTGTTGTCTGTACTCACAGGGTGTCTGTATCATCAGATATTTTTGAAAATTACTGGAAAAATTTGCATGAAGCTTTTATTGTGTAGTGGATTTGTTTGTCCTTTCGTACGTATTCTATATCACATACAGATTCTCAAAAAAACTTAACGTTACATACATTATGCCCCTTAAATGTTTTGCACTGATAAAGAAGAAAACAAAGTATTGTTTATGTGCATATTTGTGCATGGTCATTGTAATTACACAATTAAAATTAGAAAATTATGTAAAATTAATGGCAATAGTTGAAAAACAAGCACACATTTAAACGATTTAAGAATTGTCGTTTTTTGTGTATAATGTACACACAAAATACAATATATAGTATACACTACCTGTTATATCTATTAGTCTTAATGTATCAATAACATTTTCGATGACATCCTCTCCAATATTTGTTAATCGATTGTTCTGCAAGTTTAAAAATTCCAAAGAATTAAGTGATTCAAATACTGATGCTGGTAATACTCTAATCCTGAAATTATACAAAATCATTTGATAGCAGTAAAATAAAAAAAGCACTATTGATATTAAAGCTCAAGATATGATTTGTTTCAACACAAATTGTCAGCTGCAGCGTAATTATATTATAATAATACTATACACTGCAAAAGAAGGATTTAATATTTTATTTGGCAATATCTCTGTTAAAATGACAAACAAACTGTGCATTTACTTAGATTAATAATATTAACTGGGTGTTTTTTCTTTATCTCTTAGAGTTACTGTTCTGAGCCACAAGATTTTAATAAGAATTCTCTCTTACGTTTAAGTTCAGAGATTCTCTACCCCTCCTTTTTTTCAATTATGTTTAAGGAGGGTAATTAGCACCTAGAAAAATAAATGATATTGTGTTTCTAACAATTAATTATTAGGATATTATTTTCAAAATCATTTTTCTGTTGGTCTTACTGACAGTACTTAATGAAAAGGTCCAGGAGTATAACCCGAAAAAGTGCGGAACGGGGAGTCTTCTCTGCACGCGCAGCTTGGCCCCCCTTACTACGCATCTCGTCTTGCACCCAACAAACTCACTATTTAACTTACGTTAGTCGTTAGGACTGTTTAAAATGCACTACAATAAGCCTTAAAACTTGACGAACTGAATTATTGAACAATAAGTAATCTTTTGGATGGTTTTTTTACAATATCCTTGCATTTTCTAATAATGTTTGTCTGAATAAGAGAGACAAAGAAGTTACATTCCATAAGAGCATTTGTTAATAACATGTTTTCATTAGTATAATTTTTTTTTTAAATGACACATAACAAGTGCAAAAAAAATTTATGTTAGTTCCACATATTCTAAACTTTCTAGAAAACTTTATAACATTGCAATCTCTGCATTTTGTTGTTGTATTTGACCTCCTTTGGTGGTCTTTTAGTTGCATCCATCTGACAACTATCGCATTTGTACAAATTTGTTAGTAGACACTCACACGTGCACACACGTGTGAACCTCATGGTATGTCAGATAGGTCAAGTCAGCTAAATCAGGTCCCTATGAAAACCTTTACCTACTTAATCTTCGAATTAACATTGGGGCTGTGACGTTTTGTCAAAGTCTTCTTTCTGATAATAACTCTTACTTTCTCCTTTTTGACGTGTTGAATCTCTTAATTTCGTTACAGTCTCACCATTTCTGACTCTGTTAAAGTCTTTTTTTACAGCTACAACTGGCACACTGCTTAATGCCAACGCACAGCTATTCATTGTCTATAGCTCATGTTATACTACAGCTATAACTCTAAAAAATCGTGAGTAAAAATTCGGTCGTTCAGTTGGAGTTAAATGCTTTCAGGTTCTCAGGATGAACATAGCTAAAATCAATATTTTTCAATGCTGTAAAATAACTTACTTATATCTTTGAAATTGTGATTGGCTTTTGACAGATTAAAACTTTTATTATTAAAACTACTTATTAGGTCTTATTTAACCTTGACAAATATCTAAATAATAATTTGATGGGCAAGTACTTGTTATCCATATAAGCGTTCGCTAAAAGTCTTGCCAATGCCACTGCTATGAGCCACTGTACCGTATACCCAGTATTTACTGAATAACTAGTAACAGCGTCTGTGTCACCTATTAAGCTGGCACATCCTATATTTGCTTACTTCTTAAAGTAAAATTGCCATCGTCTTACTGTACTGTCTACTGTTACTATAAAACGTATATTCGAGTGACTAGGATCTTATTATTTACCTTTGCTGCTTTGATTAGTGTCTTGATCCTTATCCACGCATGCAGAGTCACGCGTCCTGAAGGCAGTATCTTTAAGTGAGGCGGCTTTTTTCTGAATAGTCTTCGACTACTTTGAATGATTTGAAATATCATGATCAAGAAATGAATTACTTCTATTACCTGTTTCTACATGTATAGATCCGGATGGCTCTGTAATCGAAGAGTGGAACAACTGGTTGCCTAACTGGTTAACCATAGCACTGCATCATCGAACGGGACACTAAAGGGATGTTCACGCAAGATGACTAAAGTTGGCTTTTTTTTTCCTATTTTGAGCGTATAATCTCCGATTCTAAATAATGCAAACAGATCTTACAATCGTATTTTTTTCATAATCCAGTGGCAAACTTTTTTTAGCCCTTCCAAGAGATTAATTTTTTGTTTTACGTAACTCTAAAAGAAAAAAATATTTCTTAATTAAGTGATCCAACATATTTTGGTACCCAAACAACCTGTTAGTGTGAGTAATAACTTTAAAAATACTGAGCAACTTATAGTTTTTCCGTTTCCTTTTTTTGCATCTTTTACTATTTTGCGAGCTGTGGACTTCTTTTTAAATTGATGCACCAAGTAATTAAAGGTTTTCCCAATGGTAAAGAGAGGGTTTCTAAGCATAACTGTTTAAATAACAAAAACAGATAACTGTAATAATGCACTCGTTGTTAGTTTATAAGAATATACGTTTAGTCGTATATAGATAAATTTAAAATCGTTGAACACAATTAAAACTTACTCTTCCCAATACTAGTTACCCTGAAAGCGATAGCATGCTTTGTTTATTGTCAGGAAGCAAGTATCCCTCTAATGAAATGTTCTGTAGGCTTTAATTAAAACCAATCAAAAACATTGTGTCTTTTTCATATGACAGGAAGTAATTTGAGTACATAATAACACTAAGTGTTAGAAGTAAGACCTTTGTGTACCGTGATGTTGATAAAATTCATTTAATTATAAAAGTGTTTCCCTATTTCTTTTTTTTTTTTGCTTTTTATAATTTAATCATAAAGAAAAGTATTTATTCATAATTTTGTCAATTAAGTTTAGTTCGTATTAGAAGTGTCATTGTATATTATACTAAAAAAGGAAATAAATGCATACATGCAGTTTTATAAACTTTTTTCTACAAAAACAATACAAAATGTTATGCATATTTAGTCTAAAAAACGCAAGATTCTTTCGTCAAATGATAAATGCACGTTACCTATTGTAACATGTTTAATTTTATTCATTTTTTACTTTTGTTTGGAAGTTAATTCTGCGGGGATACTGTTGGTATTTGAATGAATTCCATTTTCTTTGAATTGAATGAATTTCATTATTTAAATGACGTAAGATATTCCAATGTACATTTCTGTTTTACTTTTGCCGTTCATATCAAAAGGCAAATGTTAACAACATTCAAAAAAATCTCCTTTTGTCAAGTATGTATAATCTAAAAAACGGGAAGTATTTCAAACGTGATCCAAAATGGTCTTCCAGAATGTTTATATCCAAGACATCAATTTCTAGACATCTGAATGTTTCATGTATCATTTCACTAGAATGTAGAAAAATAGACCCTCACAATTTATGTCATAAGTACATAATAAAGCTTCCATAAATTGTTTTCTTTACCTTTCATAATGTTTTGCAGTATTATAACTGTATTGTGTCAGGTCGACTTATTATTTACAGTCTTATAATACAACAAAAACAAGTTTTTGAGTTTATATGAATTACAATTACTAGCAGAAGTAATGTTGAGTTAGAAAGGAATAGTTGTTGTGTTATTAACGTGTAAAAAATTTTAAATTTTTAAATAGTTTCTGTGAGTGAATACTCGCAAAAAAAAAAAATATTTACTTTTTTTGAATGGATTTCATATTTTTGCAAGTCAGAAATCAGATCTCATCATACGGTGTCCCGTTATTCAGTAATTATTACTTATTTAAAAAGCTGCTGCAAAAGATATAATGAAAAGCTGTTAAGACTTTGTATTATGCATGTGTTATATCATACTACAAAAAGTATAAATGTGTAAGTACAGTCAAATTTTAGTATTTTTTCTTCGTAAAAGACAACAAGAAAAAGAATGGATATTAAGAATCTGAAACAAAATTTTTTTTTTAATTGCTAATGCATGTTCTCTATTCAAACACATCTAACTTGCTTTATCTCTTACTTTTCTTTAAAAGCAAGTTTTGTGGGGATACCGTAAGTTTTTGAGGAAATATCGCTTTCTTATATTTATTTTGATTACGTAAGATATTCAAATTCTGTTAATATTAAAAAAAACTAGATATAGATGAGGTTCGTACGTCTTTGTACACATTTGACAACCAGGTTCTGTTCCCCGTAAATGAAAATTTTTTCAAAAACTGCTGTCATTGAAAAAAATTTCTATAAAACCCTGGCTTTTTGGGAAAGATTTTTCTGTAAAATTTTTCTCTATAGTGATTTTTAGATTTTCCTTGCCTCACAGGTCTTAGGGCCTGAGTGAGTATGAAACAGTGTTAGGACTAGAGGTAGGGATGAGTGAGTCCAATGCTAGGCATTCAGCAGGGATCACTAGCCTTCCTGGCAAAGAGTGGTTCCTGAGATATCAGGCTTCTTTGGAAAAGCTCATAAGTCTGGATCTGATGCTTTGGCAAAAAGTGCCAGCTTATTTGGTGAAAATTCGACGTTGAAAAATATGTTTTCACCCTGGAACCAATTCTTCGAAGGCAGGCTACACTGTGGACTTCTTGCATTATATAATGTGCCCATGGTGTGATAGGTATCGTATCAGTTAGAAAATTGTTTAACAGGTATGGCAATATACACCTACACATAGGTTGTAAGAGTGGTCCCACTAACTAGTCCAGTAAGCTATCTTGGAAGTTCGTTCTAAAAGATGTGGCCATATTTCTGTCTGAACATATACATAGGCGATGCTTTATAGCCAGATATATCCTTCTATATTATGTTGTTTAATGTGTGAAGCATTTCACACAACCACTCAGTTCCTCTCTACTGCCCCTCGAAACACACACTGCCATCCCTCCACTGCTTCTTAACTGCCCCCTCTCAAGTTACGGAAAAATTTGTCTTATTTCTTTATTATTTTACCCAAGAAGTTTTGGATCAAGCCCCCCTTCTACCCACCCAACGCCCCTCCACTGTCTCACCACGCGATCTCCACCCCACACTGCCCCACATACTGCCCCTCACACTTTTTCTTTACTGTTTTAATGCACTTTCATTGTCAGCGTGGGATGGATACAAAGGATATATGAGAAACAAGCATGTACTTATCACACATACTAAATATAGTTTTAGTAACAGCATAGAGGCACTTTCTGTAATAAGATTGACAAATAAAAATGTTTTCTTATAATGTAAATTATGAGGCAAAAAAAATTAAATTCTTGCTTCATATTTAATAGTCATAGGTTAACAAAAAAGCTAAACAAGAAATTTTTTTAAAAAGTGTATGCAATATATTTAAAAAAAAACCCACATTATATATGCCACGCAAGTTAGCATACGTACGACAAAATTAAACATTGGCTTATTTGTGACCAAGACTTTAAGAAAGCCATACATTCACAGTGTCATTTATATAAACATATCATGGAAAGCTATAAAATTTGTGAATATTGCGAAAAAAGATTTTCGAGAAAAGGTGCACTAAAAAGGTATTACAATATTTGTTATATAATAGTTAATAAAGAATGTTAATGGCATGTCAATAATTATAAGCCATTATACTAATGTTAGATACATGTTTTCTTTACTTTTTCCAAAACACAGACTATACTATCTGTAACGAAAGGTAAAATGTCAATGTGTATTTATTAATATATTAAAACACTCAAATAAATAAAAAAAAGTAAACAAAAAAATCTGATTAAAAAAACATGTATCGTAAAAATATATCAAGTAGTATACTAAGATTTGTATTTGTATTAGGTTAACTAACTATATTTTTTTTACTTCTATTATTAGGAGTTCTTTATTCTTAACCACAGACACACAAAAGCTAATTTTTTTACAACCATAATTGATTGATGTAAGCGGTATCTCTTATTTCGTTGTTATTATTATAGTTACTTATACAATTTATATTTCCTAATTAAAAAAATTAGTGTATTCAGGACTTCCTGACTCCTACCGCAAAGCCTATATGAGGAATTCTTATGCATTAAGGAGGTTGGCGAGCGAAGGGCGCAGGCAGGTAAAGTCTTACTAGTACATATATAGATATTTCTTACAACTCTACCAGCCTGCTATATATATATTTACTGATATATTAACTTTGTGCAAAAAAATTTTCTCTTACACTATAGAGAAACAAAACAGTGTTTTTCTGTTTTATTGTATAAGTTGGCACTGTAATAGATTATTTTGTCTATTGTAAGTATGTTAGTGTAGATGAAAATAGATCAAAAAGGATAGTTCTGTATGACGCTGTGTCTTTAGGATTGAGTACTGCCATTTTTTTCTAAGTGAATAGTGGTATTTCAAATAGCTCAACGAATCAAATAATATCTTATTTGTACAAATAGTTAAAAATCGCTTAACAGAAAAAAAATTTCTTTTTTCTAAATGTGTTAATCTCAAGATTTATAGTCTCAAAATCTTATTTTAACAGTCTTACTCTATATTACCAAAATTTAGTCCAAACAATAATTCTTTAACCTACTACAACCAAAATTATTTATTACGTATTTATTCATGGTTATTAATAAACAATGTTATTAGGTTTATTTAGGTCTACATTTAACGGTCAAGGGAAGTGCAAAAATAACTGAAGTTATCAGCCTTATCAAAAAGATTTCATAAACATGATCAACAGAAAATACGTATAGCTTTTTGAATGAGTATTGCGTATCTCACTAAAGGCTTAGTTAACGGGGCTTCTTTTACATTGAAAGTTATATGCTCAACATTTTTGTATCAAATAAAAGAGGAACAAAAAATACATTAGGCATATGCAATGCAAAATAAACTAAAAAGGATATGTATATCCCGCTAAAAGTGAGGAAGATATTTTTTTTTTTAATAACTCTCAAGTCAAGCAATGTTCCTCGCACGACCTGTTATAGTACTTATTTGTAAAATTTTACAGATTTTAACTCGATTATCTAGATAAACACTGACAATAATTAAAAGCATGTAAAGATTCATGTGGTAAATTTTAACAATTTAAAAATTACTCATAACTACTGGTTCATACTGTTACTTAATCAGAAATGAAGCATGTTTTACAGTAAATACTTTACCATCTACCAAGACCATAAAAGTTGTACAAGTAACTTCCACTGATACCCAGATATCATTGAGTGTGTTGCTGGTAATAAATACAATTATTTAAAACCTCGAATTACATAGCAATTTGACTTGGGGAGTTGTAAATCATTTTACGTGTAGATTATTTAAGAGTAAGAACATTTTGTGTACACTAACCCTAATGGAATCTTGTTTTGCGAATTTCAAGATACGCTTGTTTCATTTTCATTATTCGCATAACTTTTACAGGTGAAACTGGCAAATAGGATAAGGAAGACATAGTCAAGCTAAAGCACATTGAGTATACTGACAAAAATAATTATTACTTACTACTGAAAGATTACAGAATGAAAATTAGAATCAAATAGTAGTGGTATCACTGAGGCTTTGTCTGCTTTCAAAAATTTTTCTCGTTTTGCTCCTACGTTACTTAAATATTTTTTTAAATCAAAGCAACAAATTGGTTAAGTTTGGCATGGTGTGATTTAAATCCGTTTATCAAGAAGACTTACAACCTAACTAACCTTCGAGAACAATGTAAAATCTGGAGTGGTGGAAATGGCCCTAATAAATAAAAGGAGGAGGTGACAAAAAGAGAAAGAGTACTGAACAAAATTTAAGCAAGACGGTAACACATTGGTTAGCACTATTCAATCGAGTCTTATGAATATGCATCTCGATACCGACATGAATATCAATTTAAATGCATTCAAGGAAGATTTGGGATCACGTTCTCAGGTAACTGGTGATCTTAGTGACTTAAATTTCTTACAGAGCCAGGATATTGTGTTGAATCCTTTGGGTTTACAGAGAGTTAACAACGATGGAGTTACATTATCCTTTGTATCAGTTTGCAACTACCTTGCAGATGTGAACTTTTAGCTCAAGGATCTATTTAGAACAGTATTGGTTTCAAATATCGAGCCCGAGATAAAATGTAGTGCAACCATAGAGAACAGGGAGCATGATTAAAAAATATAGAGCAGATTGTAAGTTAAATGCTGTGATTTTATTCATTCAATTTCGAAGCTTTCAGCCACCTTTTGCATTAGGTGACTTAGAAAACTTATCCCCTAACCTGTGAGGATAACCGTAGGCTCGCCAAAAGTGTTAATAAAATGTTTTACAAAGGTATCAGCAATTGTGACTGAAGTGGCGTTCGTTAATAGTGTAACAAGAATAAATTTTGGAAGTTGATCCTGCGTTGTCAGTGTATACTTGCTTACGTCCGTACTTTTAGGTAAACGATACAAAATATGCAGAGCAACAGTGTTAAAAACATTTCTAGGTGTATCTGCTATCAGCATAGGCTGTTGTGTTCTTACTGGTACCAATTTTTTTCATTCGTATTTTAAGCACTGCTTGATCGTGACGAAATGAAATTCCTTAGCCTATTCCTGTAATAATATTTTAATTCAATTTTAGTATGATGGAGTACGACTATTAATTTATGATTAAATTACATAATTCAATATTTCGCTGTTCCTCTGACAGCCTTTTCAGGATTAATATTCTGCAATTACACAGAATAAAGATTAAAATAAAGTGAAAACCTAATACAAATAAGATAAAGAAAGTATATATAATATTTATAAATACAATATACCATGCAGGTTCCAAGACAACACGCAGTATGGAAACCTATGGCACCTATTACTTCGTCCACGTATCGCAACTCTTTACTTAGTTCTAATAACAGTAAAGTTCTTTAAAATTAGGTTATAAACATCATAATCGTTTTAAAAAAATCATACTCAGACCACGCCGATCAGTAAAATATAAAAGTTAAACAAGATCAGTACACATACTTATTATACGTCACATAGAGAACAATGAGCCCTGAAGGTGGCACCGCCAAGAATGGCGAACGTTATGTGGAATTGTATATAACATAATTATAATAAACATGAGAATATCCAGTGTGTTTTTAATAAAAAATTGATCTTGTAACTTATGATTTAATTTTTATGTTATTTTTTATTTAAAGTATTGAGTACTGATTAAAATAGCTAAGTTTTTTTGTATCTAATTGTCTATTAAAATTGTTGTTATTCAATGTTACAAAACTCATTTCACAAAATTCAGTTGGTTCGTTTGTTATCAACTGTATAAACAGTTTTCATCACTTTTTAATAAATTTCGAAGCAAATCTCAGGTTTCAGTAAAAAACTCTTATGAAGTTAGAGAAAAAATTAAGAAACTAGTAATCTTAGGTAATTATTTTCTTGTATCGTTTGACGTAGTATCATAACATACAAATCCCTCTTTTCCTTTAATAAAAGGTTGTATTTTACAAAAAACTAACAATCTTATCAACCTTTTGGGTATAGACTTAACTAAGCTTTTAGATAAAATTAATTTTCTCATCAATTAGAATTTTTTTTTTTCAATCGTAACGTATGTGAACAATGTGGAGTTCGTTGTCAGAAGGGTGCTCCGCTTAATTCTCTGCCACGTTCTCAACACTGTCTCCTTGGTCCTCCTCAGTTTTTGTTGGTATCCTTGGCAGGTTACACCATGGCTCGAAAGAATTACGTTATTCTAAATGTGCTCAAGATGTACCCGCATTTAAGGCTGTGTGCCTGTCAAAGTCTTCTCTGAACTCGCCAGTAGACTGGGCCTGTTGGCAAGGGATGTGCTTATCACTTATGGAGTTAATAAAACGTATTACCTAATAGCATAAGCTCAAAGTTACACACTGCGAGGTAAGCTTTTACATGTTGACTTTATTTTTAATGCAAAAGTGTTCGACGACCTTGTGCGAGGTAGCGATGTTCGTTTGAACGATATTTGACGGTGACATGACTGTTAGCAAGTGGTCTTAGTTTCAAGGCGTTAAACCTGTCGTTGATTCTAGAAAATGTTATGGTGTTTTGACGTAGTGTAGCTTAATTAGACCACGTTTAAGCTTCAACTTACTCTATGTATATTTTAATCTTACCGATATCATTCTTTCCAATCAAAGTTATAAGCATCTTTGAGTATGCTACTGCTGGGTTTGATCACTCTTGATACATTGGGACAGCAGTGGTTAATTTTTTCTAGACAAAGGCAGTAATTGTAAAATTTCATAAATGTTAATTTGGTTAAGAACAGCTACAGTAACTTTCGAACTATGTTCTGCTGCTCCCAAATTTCTTCCAAAACCTTGGGGACAGCGTCAAAAGTTACGAGTGTAAGACAGGCACAAGCGAGTTCGAAATAACGAATCGCTTGACCTTGGGAATTACTTAATTTTTTTTTTTACTTGATTCTTTATGCAAAAAATTTACTTGGATCATTACCAGATAAATGCTTGTAAAATCTGTTTAGCTACGTTTTGGCCTGGCATGTGGCTTGGATCTTTAAAAAAATGTTACATGCTTTAGTTATACAATGTAAAAGAGAATAACTTCATTACAGCGAGGTGAAGTACTTTACTATAGCTTATCCTGACTTTTTGTTTATTATTTGTGATTATTTGTTTAAATAAATAACTAATCTTATCTGATCTATACGGGTCACCATGATCTCCAAGATCTCATAGGGCACCTATCAACTGTCTAGCTCGCTGCAGAAATACCTTAATCACTCCCCTCACGATTTTAAGGCATTTGCAAATATCAGCTCTTACTACACTTACCTACTAAACGAAGGCTGGTGTGCCTGCTCACTGTTCCAGGTGAGTCCCAAAACTCTCGATGACTAACTATTCTGGTGATGTTACTACCTAGCCTATTGCTACTACTGTGGGAGATGCTCCTGGAGCGCACTGCTGACTTTTCTCTCGCCTTTGTTTCAGCAAGCCTATCGGAGCTCCTACTGACCTTGTTTCCTTAACATCTTTTCCCTAATACCATGTTTTCTTACTATTAAAAAATTATAAGCTAAAATTTTTTTGTTATTTAAAAAAAAAATCCTTTTAATTAATGGCACTGAATTGTGTAAGCTTGTTGTGGGAAAAATAAATAGTAGATAAATTATCGTTATTATTATTTGTTATTAAATTTAATTAACTAAAAATTTTTGATGTGAAACATCTATTGTGGCGCTTGGGGGGTAAAAGCGAGCCTTGCGTGGCAACGCGTCGCCACGCGAGCCGTCGCCAGGCTCGTAAGCGGGCTCTCCCCCCACTCCTAGCTAGCATCGCCCCACCAGAGCTGCGTCGCCACGCATAAGCCGCGTCGCCACGCAAGAACCGCGTCGCTGCATGCAAGCATTTTTGTTACATATTTTAGTTATCATCGACCTATTATTACTGTTATTCCATCGCAAACATCATCGAATGTTACCATTACTGACGTCACCGATGCTACGAATGATCAAATTTAATGTTTATTACGGTAGAAAATATAAGTATTTTTATAAATAGTCTGCATATTTTTATACTGCTTCACTTTTCCATGTATTAGTAAAAATAAACAAAAACCATTTTTTATATTTACGCTGCTTATTTTTATTTATACACTCTTCTTCTTACATACTCACATTTCTACCTTATATTTTTTATATCTGTGCCCAATTTTTTAATCTCAAGTGAAAAATTAAAAAATCATGTACTGCATAGGGGTGATGAGCTCAACGTCTTATAGAAAATTAATATGAATAAATAATACAACCGAGTTCAAAAACGTATTCTTTGATGTTTCACATCTGTTGGGGGTCCCGAGACCCACACCTGTTTTTTTTCTTATTACGTTAATTTTTTTAAATTATTTCATACGACACGAACAGTTTTAATCTATTGACGAAGGCCTACTAAATTTTGCATAGTGCACATTTAACCTGTACTTAATGTTCGGCAGTTGGACAACTGAGTTGAAGAGAGTCCTTATGTGCCTTGGGTCTGTCTTCTACGTACTTCAGGCTGTTGTTAGCCTGTGTACAACTTGACTATTGTGACTAAAAGTGCACGTAGGAACTGCAGCGTTGGAGATGAAGACCTTGGATCGAGCGTGTCTCAGCAGCTTGTAAGGTGGCCTTTTTTCTTCTAAAGGTTGTTAACTTACGTCTAACAATCAACAGCCTCCCGTCTATGTTAGTGTGCTTAGAGTCGTACAAACCACTGGTACAATAAGCATTCGATGCTACACATACTATATGAACAAGATGCACCCTGTTGCTGATGATACATAGTTTTGGCAGTGTCTTCTTATTTGCTCTAGAGGCTGGGATAACTTCATTGCGTGATTCATGGCAGTATCTTTTAAACTGACTTTTACTGATCTCCAACAATGCCTGATAGATCTGCCTGTTGGCTCCCTCCCTCAGTTTATGAGGGTCTACTAAAGATAATTAAAATATGGGGGTTGAAAAGTTATTTGCGAACTAAGGACAAGAAAAATGATGTGCAACTTGCGATTACTTTTCTTAATTTCTTAAGAAAAAATCCACGAATTTTCTAAAACTGGGATCAAGCCGCTCTTTTTGGAATCTCTGATAACTAGTGAGCCAATTAACAGATTTATCCCTGCTTTTTACTAGTACTAAAGCTTTTTTATGTAAATCATAAATATTTGGTTAAAAAGTAATTTAATTTTTTGTTTATCGGGCCATAACTTTATTAAAAACTTTTTATATTAATAAGTTTTTACGTTCCATAGTCTTTTGAGAATCTGGTTAATATAAATTGAATTCAATGAGGTGGACTGTTAATGCTCCTGCTGGCTGGTGCACCAACAATGTATACGTACTGCATAGTTAGATCAGCTTGTTAACGATAGCAGATTACAGCACTTTGCTAGAAAGATAGTAAAATAAATAGTTGGTAGCAGTCAATCCGACTATGATTCAAATTTAATCATTACGGAGTACTAGTCTGATGGCCAGTGTGCCTGAACTGTCCTGAACACCGAAGATGCATCATAAATCTAATGGCCTTTGAGTCTCGTGGACTGTGTATTACTTACATTACATGTAGATACAAAGTTTTAAAGTGCAGTGTCAAAATTATCTGGTGATACAGTTTTCCGCTATGCTTTGAGACCTTAAGATAATGAGTCGTCTATTAGTTTAAATTGGTGTAAGTGAAATCCAAGATGTTATTTAGTTACATGCAGTAGATAGTTTATTTGGATAAGTGTTTTCAGCATCGTAGAACTTATACATAATTAAATAGCTAAAAGCACAAAATAAGACTACGTTATATGTAGTGTACCGTAGTGTCACTAGACAATTTTGACACTACACTTTTAAACGTTATATCTATATGTCAGGAGACTTAAAAGTCGTTATGTACAAATCGCATCTTTGCTCTTGCTTTGATCGCCGCCACAGTTTGAGCACTTAAGGCCACCAAACTTATGCTCTCAACCCATTATATTTAAGTAGTCGTCCCATTGTCTGATTAATGCTATCGATGCTAGCAACCAGTGGCGTCAGAGGCAAGAGAATCTTGCTATTAAGACTGTAGCTAGCTAATAAGTTCAAAGCATGATACTCCTCTAGCGTCAAAGTCATTAAACTTTTTTTGTACAGTGTTGATAGAACTGTTTTCATAGCTTGCGTACATTAACTTAACAGAAAAAGTCTTTCTCGTAGCTGGAATAACGGAAAAATAACTTTACGTCTGAAGAAGTAAAATGAAAACAGAAACTTAACTGAAAAAAACAGGCTTGAGCATGTTGAGTCCCATATTTTTCTTTAACAAATTTTGGGCAGCCTTCTGACAAAAATTGTTTGGTGTAAATATTCTCAAGTTCCTTTTTTACAAGATAAAACATAAACTGATAAGGATTACAACACAAAATAAGTCTTTTTCCATTGAAAACTCTGGATATTTACTTCTGTTATGTAAGTAATAGAAGACTTATTAAATCGAGAAATAGATTTTTGAATTTAAGCATCAAATGGTTCTCGTAAATTTCTCAATCCACAGCAAGTTTTGCCACTATATTTGTAGCTTTAGATTAAACTATGTTTGGATAACCTACATAAAAATTGTACACAAACAAAAGTTTTAATTGTTGTACACATACCTCACATTTCTATTCTTGTGCACAAAATCAATTATAGTAACAATTGATAATGTGTAAGAAGTGCACATCAGGTAGGTCTAAATTTTTTGTATAAAATCATTTTCTTTAAAAAATTTTGATTACTGGTTCTAATTCTTGGAGAACAGTAGGGTTAATATTCTTAAGAACGAATATGAGACATGAAGGGGCATAAGCATTTTCCAACTAAGTATTAACTTAATAGTCTTCGTATTTGAAAAGAGAATGCACATCTAAAATACTTAGTAGCTTAAACTGTATAACGTGTTATCTATTTATTATACCTAGTAACGACAATGAGTATTAAAATTCTTGGACAGAACGAATTATTATAAGAACCAAAGAGAAGTATAAGAAGCAAAAATAAATGACAAAATATTTTCAATAATATGCACATATAGTTGACAGTTATCTAAAAATAGTGGTCCAACTAAACAATGTTAATGAAATAAGTTATGAGAGAAACTTTTAAGCATTTGTGGTTTACGTTCAGTGTATGAACAAATTTTAATCGTCATAAACTAAATAGGCTTATATATAAGCAAGAAAAATCTCTTAACAAAACTTCATTCTTACCGTAATAATTGCATGAAACTGTAAGGAATTCATGAGGCCTTGTATAGATTTAACTAACTGGTTCTAAAATTAAATAGTACTTTCACAAGATCCTAATACCATTGTCATATTATATAAGATAATACGTTGTACATTTTTAACTACCAAAAGCTCTTCACAAAAATAATTCTCTGAAATACGAAACTATTTATTTTTATGCGATTGTTTTCAAAATCTGTCCGCGAATCTCCAAGCTTGTACAACTTATTCTCTTTACCTTCTTGATAATTAGAATTTAATAAATCGTCTTCATTTAACTCAGAAAATTGTAAATCACAATTATTGAGTGAACCATAACAAATTTGAACTTAATCCACGGTCTGATTTTGAATAGTCTTATTACGATAAATATCATCATTAATTTCGCTTAATTTAGCCTAAATAAATGTAAGCATTTCACTTAGTTTTGCTCTGGTTTTTAAGTCATTTACTTTATGAACTTTGTTTTTTTTTGCCCTATTTTAAGAAATGTAAAAGAAATAGTAAGTAACAAAATTGTTACTTATATTTTTGTGTTCTTTTGTTTCAGCAATAACTTCAATAAAAGCGTCAATAATTAGCTAAAACGTTTAAGTAAGCTTTTCTTCAGCCTTATTTCTCTAAAAACTTTAGAAGACATGAATTTTAAGGCAGCAATTCGTGACTCAAAATAGTAACATAAAATAACTTTCGCTTATGCACAGATAATAATTAAAAAAAATAAAAATTGTGATATTGATAATAATGATGGGAATGATAATAATAAAAATGACGATGATAATAATAAGAATGACGATGATGAAAATCATAATAATGATCATAATAATGATAATTATAATTATAGAAACAATGACAATTTATAATTGTTAGATGTATTGTTGGCGCTCGTAACTGAATTATTGCGCATGCGCAGCAGCGGGAGGACGAGACGCTGTGACGCTGCACTTCAGCATCAAGTAGCTTCGATTTTTGTTCACTCTCGCGCAGTCAGCCAGTCTGTTCATACACGCATTCTCTGCCTTCTTATTTCTCTTTGCGTTTTAGTTTACTTTTTCTGTTCGCTTAACTTTTGTACTCAAGATAGTAAAGTATAAAGATAGTCCAAACTTAAGATATTGTAAATAAACGGGTTCAACATAATTCTATATTTCAAGTGTGTTTTTTTATTCGCCAAGTCACCTGCCTAACCCCATACTGCTAACAAGTTATGGGCCCTAAATGGTAGTGTGGGTGAAAAATCTGTTCGATCGCGTCTTTTGTTTCTCTTCTCCTTCCCTTTTCCGCTCCGCGCTCGAGCTTATCGCGCGTCCCCTGTGTGCCTTCTTTTCATCTTTTTGTTTACGTGAAAACGTAATGGCGAAATCAACCGAGAGCTCTGTGTCGGGCAGTAAGCACTGCGAAACGGAAGAACTTGGCAGTCCTCTCACCCCGACTACGACCGAATCGGCAGAGGGACGGTCCCAGGAGGCAGCGGAGCAGAATCGGGATGGAGGCGCAGCGGCTGAGTCACCTCGAGATGCGGACGTCGCCTCTACTCTCGAGGCTTCCGGCGGAGCTGTAGAAAGGGTGGAAATTAAGAAGAGAGTGAGCAGCAGTAAGTACAAGAAATAGATATTGTTTTGAAGACTCGGTAATTACGTGGAGTGTTGTTATCGTTAAGTCACGTTCGCATACAATTACTAAAGACGAAAGATTGGTGTCTTGCCTTAAGATAGAGCAAGACAGCTCACTTAAGATTGCATGATTGATACTCCCTTGGTTAGTAGGCCTTCCTTTGTTTTAACGGAGATTCGCAGAACTCGAGAGAGCCGGCACGCGTTTGTTTATGTGAGGGAGAGGCCCGCATCGTGACGAAGGAAGCGCGTTTCTTGATAAATCTGTCAGTCACCGCCAAGGAGGACGCCTCGAGGCGAGGAGGGGATTAGCGCTTTGGTTATGCCTTGCGTTCGGCTGAACTGAGTGTGCGCGTCCTCTCACGCTATGGCTGGTGGCGCGCGTCGTAGTAAACGATGTTGATCGGCCATTTTAATTCCCTCTTTCTATGCATGTCACACATGATGCTAGCGCCATTTTCCCTCGCATTTGCTTAGGCCCGATCTCCGTGTCACTTCAACAAGAAAACTAATAGCCTAATGCGCACGCAAATAAAATATAAAATACTTTTACCTATTTATTCCCTGTTAATTTAAGGTCAAAATGCCCTTAATATGCTAAATGATGCATACAAAAAGATTAAAGACGATCTAGGGGAACTAGACGAGGTGGTAGTAACTCGTAAAAACAACCAGGCCATATTTTCCGTAAATAATAAAACTGTTGCATACATAGGAGGAGATGCACATCACAATCAAGATATGTTAGACCTGTTTAACTTGATAGAAAAATGTGCTGGGAAAATTCGACTCGTCCACAAATAGCGTATCCGAAGCAAAGGTCCTAAAGATAGAAAAATAAATTTAATTGATACCTCATCTAAAGATAAGAATAAAGACTTGAAAGATAGTAAAATAAATTTGATTGATACCTCATCTAAAGATAAGAATAAAGACTTGAAAGATAGTAAAATAAATTTGATTGATACCTCATCTTAAGATAAGAATAAAGGCCCTAAAGATAGAAAAATTAATTCGAGTAATAACTCATCAAAAGATAAGAATAGAGATGTGAGAGATAGAAAGAAAAAGTTTACTGATACTTCAACTCCTAATAATGTTAAAGATTTAAAAAGCAAAAATTGAGATTCAATTGATAGCCAATTCAAAGACCTGCAAAATAGGAAAGATAACCTAAAGAAAGAGCTAGATAGCCTACGTAAAGAAATGGCACCTGCAAATAATAAACTTAATAAAGAACTAATGAAAAGAACCGGTCAAAACATCAAACCTAAAGAAATTATATACTCATGAAAAGAAATTACCGAAGCCTTAAAGAAAGACATCGAGGAGATCAGAAAGCTGATACAACAAGAAAGGCATCAGCAGAGCTCCTGGATGTCGATGAGGTTTAAGGTTGTTGCCTCACAACATAAGAAGGCCCTGGAAAAGAAAAGAGAGGAAAATAGGAGGGCTCAAGAGACGATTCGAGCTGAGTTTGAGCAGCGTCTAGCCACCCAAGAAAGACAAATGGAGGCTCTTGAGCGAGAACTGCACAGGAGTCGAATATAAAAGGTAAATAAATTTACTACATATACTCCAGGACCTAAATTAAGTAAACAATTGATAAATCTAAACTCCGACTTTATTGATAATACGCTGACGTTTGAACGCGCTGCGCCTAATGATAGTCCAAAGATAGAAGTCATTAATAAAGATAGCATAGGGTATTTTAGTTATTCCCTCACTAATGCAACAAAACTATAATTATTCTTAAAACAATTGCAGTCCGAACTAAAAAGTAAAAAAATTTGCTTCACACAATTGATTCAAAACTGGAAGCAACTATGAATATCACCCAAGAAAAAATGAAAGAAGATAAAGAACAGGCCCTAAACGTAATACTAGGTAGGTTGTCCCTAGATTACCAAAACGAAGTATACCACATTACTGATCCATCAACAATTATATAAAAAATTAAAGATATTAAAAGGGATGACATAAAAATAAGCGCATATCAAATACGTAACAAAATACATTCCGTTAGATTTGACCCCAAAAAGCAAAGTGCTACTAAATTTTGTGAATTTTTTGATGAATTGGTAAGAGATTTTGAATTAATGGGCATAACTAAGAGTTTCCCTGCAGATGAGAAAAGAGATAGTTTCTGTCATGCAATTATCGATGGACTCCCGGACGTAAAAGTAGCCGATTTTAACAGGCTGTTTGAAAGCGAGGATGGCTTGTCTTTTAAGTACTTAAGACAATATATCCTGAAACAGGAATCAGAAGGGTAACTTCCAAGACCAACAACAACGGGTAGTGGAGCAAGCCGAGGTGGGGCGAATGCAGGTCCGAGTCAAGGTGGGACCGGGACCAGTGCTGGGCCAAGCCGAGGTGGGGCAGGCTCGAGACTAGCCACTAACGTAGCTGCTGCTAACGTGGCCACCGCCAGCACTCTATGCTACGAGTGCAACGACAACGGGCACTACGCAAGGGACTGCCCGAAAAAAGGGCAGAACCTTAGGCGGTGCTACTCCTGCCAACGGTTCGTGCAGAACCTGCGAGAGCACGTAGGAAGGTGCAGAGGTAATTCAAACAAAAGTAACGATTGGGATTTAAAACGCAATACTGGTGGTGGTAACAATAAAAATAACTTTAAAGATAGTAATAAACGGAAGCATGAAAAACAGCATACAAATTATAACAACAAGAAAGCCGAGGTCGATAACAAGAAACATGGTAAAGAAGGTAATAATAATGTAGAAATACTTAGGTCTAATGCATGCAGTGGTTTGTTTGCTGTTAACCATGAAACTTTGCTCTCGACGCGCGTGGAGGAAACACTAGATAACAGTTGCAAGTAAATTAAGTTTGTAGCAGATTCAGGCGCCACAGAACATTTTTCTAATTCTAAACTCCATTTCAAAAATTTTAATGGATGTAAAAATAAATTAATTAAATGCTCGAACAAAGATTCCTCCGCGGACTTGAAAGCGGAGGGAGAAGGGTGCGTTTCGGGTCAAAATAACCAAAACAAGATAATCCTAGATAGAGTTGTATGCGCTAAGGCACTCGCTGGAAACTTGCTGTCGCTTCGCCGTTTTGCTGAAAGGGGCATGAGTATATACCTTGATAACACAAAACTAGATATATTTGATCCGCGTTCTAATGAAACTATAATTTCTGGTGTGTACAAGAGCCCTTACTGGATAGTAGAACTACTGCAAGATGGCCAGAGCACAAGTAATAATGAGAAGTGCAAAGAAATTATAGACTGTTTAATGGTAGAAAATCCCCTGAAAGCAAAGACTGGGAAGGTTCAGCAAGTTAGCACTAATGATGGGAGCTGCCCTGGAATCTCAAGTAATGCATCGGGAAGAGCTGGTTTACACAGCTCTTATCAGAGTGAGTTTGAGAAAACAGTTAAAGATAGAAAAATCAATAGTTGTTATGACCTTATGATTGGTGAGATTTCAGAAGCTTAAAGCCCGTTTGCAGAAAAGTACAGGGCATTTGAGAGAAATAACATAGCCATGCTTTGGCATGTAAGATTCGGACATGCCTTAGCAGAATATCTCAAGGCACTGCAAAGAATATATCCGGACAATAGAGATTTGAATAAGGCCGTCTTCGACAGCTTTATTACAACATGCGAGGTGTGCCAAGTTGCTAAAATCAAGAGATTGCCTTTTAGTACTAAAAGAGATAGGGCAACCAAACCACTTGAGATAGTTCATGCTGATACAATGGGACCGATTAGCCCAGCTACTTATCCTAAAGGATATAAATTTATAATCGTCTACACGGATGACTACTCAAGATTGACTATGGCATACCCAGTGAAGACAAAATGTAAAGCGGGACGTTGTCTGGACAATTTTGTGACAATTGCACGAAACCTGTTAGGTTTTGATGCAAAGATATGCAATCTTCGATCCGATCAAGGCACGGAGTTTACAGGAGGCCAAACGGTAGAAGTTCTCCAGAGGTTGGGAGCAGAACTTCAGCTGGCCTGTCTAGACACTCCTCTGCACAATGGAGTCTCGGAACAGGTTAATCGTACCTCGCAAAACAAAGTGCGAGCCTACATGTACGACTCCAGGCTCAGGGAGAACATGCATACTTAGCCCTGGGTAGTGCAGTATATGCCTACAATCGGACATCTCACCGGTCTAACGATATGATAGCCCCTTTAGGAAAGTTTGCGCCCAATCTGAAGATAGACATAACCCAAATCAGAATATTTGGCTGCGTCGCTTTTATCAAGAAACAAGGGAATACTGAAATCAAATTCGGTCCACAAGGGATACGAGTCGTGCTGGTTGATTATACCCCCACTGGCTTTTCTTTCTTAAGACCTGAAGATGGAAAACTCTATGAGAGTCGAGACGTAAAATTTCAAGAAAGACTGGTGTTGAAAGGACAAAATAGCAAACTGGGAAAACCACAAGACAGATATCAAACAAGATAAATGGTTCTTAAAGTTTGATAAGACTAGCCCTAAAGAATCATTGGAAATGGAGGGAGAACCAGTGGTCAAGAGAAAGCGCGGTCAGCCCAAGAAAGTTGAAGATCTTGGTCAAGAAAGCCCTAAGCAACTCGCTAGAATAAATGATACAAGTTTTGCAGGAGCCATCGACACAAACAAGTTAAATAAATTGCTCTAATCGAAGGGCGATGTTGACTGTTTAATCGCAGAAGTTAAAGATAAAATGTCACATGCCCTGATTGCTGGACTAAACAAAGATTTCGCAAACTACAAAGAAGCTATCGCATCTCTGGATCGCGATAAATGGCTTAGAGCAATTGATTAAGAACTGGAATCAATGCGGAAAAATCAAGTGTGGAAACTTGTAGAAACACCAACCGTAAACGCTGAAGGCGGCAAGCCCAACATCATCGACTCTAGGTGGGTTCTGAAGAAAAAAATAGATAAAGATGGAAACACGAAGTTCAAAGCGAGGTGGGTGATTCGTGGCTTTAAAGATAAGAACAAGTACGATCTGCAAGAAACCTATGCCCCAGTGTCTGGGCTGGCTCTGGTAAGATCAGTAATATCAATAATAAATAGATACAATCTGGAGACTTGCCAACTTGATGTCAAGACAGCTTTCTTAAATGGATCTATCAAAGAAGAAATATATATGGAGATTCCTAAAGGCCTGCTTGATGATGATAGTTTCAAGAAAGCTCACGTTTGTAAATTGGAAAAAGCCCTTTATGGACTTAAGATCAGCCCAAAAAGATGGAATGAGCGGTTTTGCGAGACTGCATCTAAATTAGGACTACGGTCACATACGAGTGAGCCCTGTCTATATACATGGAGAGAAGCCAATAACTTTCTAGTCATAATCCTATACGTGGATAATATGATAATAGCTAGAAATTGTGCAGGCAAAATAAATAAAATTAAGACTGGTCTACAATCTGAGTTTGAGATGTCAGATCTTGGCGAGGTTGGCACATTTCTTGGCATCAAAGTGGAAAGAGATAGAAAACTTCACACAATTTCACTGACACGAACACCATACATAGATAAAATGTTAGAGAAATTTGGATTCAATGAGTCAAAACCCCAAAGAACACCAATGGTGACAAATCAAGTTTTGAATTGGCAAAGAAAAGATAGAGAAGATTCTGAAGATGCTGGAGAGTTGAGCACAACGATAACGAGAATAAATGTGCCGTACAGAGAAGCAGTCGGTAGTCTGCTGTATTTAGCCAACACAATTAGACCAGACATTTTATACTCGGTGAACGTACTGAGTAGACATCAAATCGACCCAACTGAAGATGATTGGAAAATGGTCAAATGGGTATTTCGATATTTACAACACACAAGGATCCTAGGATTAACTTACAGAGGCCGTAAAGATGGATTGGAAGCGTATTCAGATGCGAGTTTGGCAGACTGTAAAGGCTCAATAACAACAGGCGGATATCTCCTAAGACTGTATGGGGATACAGTTGCTTGGAAAACAAGAAAGCAGAATAATGTTGCTATTTCAACCTTCGAAGCAGAATATGTGGCAATGTGCGACGCAAGTCAAGAATTAATTGGACTGGAACACTCTATAAGTATCATATTGTTTCGCACCTTGTTGCCCGCGGATTTTTGGTGTGACAACAAAGCTGCTGGAGCAAGTGCTAAGATAGATGATGGCAAAAGGCTGAGACACATGACCGAGATAAAGGCTCACTACGTTAAGGAATGTGTATTCAGAGGAAAAATAATTGTTAAATGGATTTCATCCAAGGAGCAACTAGCAGATATCTTTACAAAACCCCTGCCGTTTGAACTGCATGAAAGACTAACGAAAGAAATTTTGAATGTTAATTAGCGTAAAATGCATGATAATTAAATTTGAACTTGAGATAGTAAAATTAGTAAATTAATAATAGATAGATCATGATGGTAGACATGCTAATTAATGTATTTTTTGTGTATGTTTGAGCTCGTCGGAATCAACCACAATGAGTGATCCAGAAGCCCACGTGCTCCACATCATTATCTGATTAAAACTCATTTATATTCAGTGTTCATGTTTAAATATATCCTTTCTTTCATTTTTATAAATTCAGATACGAACGGGAGGGAGTGTTAGATGTATTGTTGGTGCTCGTAACTGAGTTATTGCGCATGCGCAGCAGCGGGAGGACGAGACGCTGTGACGCTGCACTTCAGCATCAAGTAGCTTCGGTTTTTGTTCACTCTCGCGCAGTCAGCCAGTCTGTTCATACACGCATTCTCTGCCTTCGCATTTCTCTTTACGTTTTAGTTTACTTTTTCTGTTCGCTTAACTTTTGTACTCAAGATAGTAAAGTATAAAGATAGTCCAAACTTAAGATAGTGTAAATAAACGTGTTTAATATAATTCTATATTTCAAGTGTGTTTTTATTCGCCAAGTCACCTG
>NW_019379620.1:251813-274113 GCF_000648655.2 Copidosoma floridanum | reverse complement strand
CCATAAACCACGCTCTGCTACCAATTTTTGTTAAATGATAAATAATATCATTTAATTTTTCCTTTAGTTTAAAACCAAAAATTGTGGACTACAGTCTCATGCTCCTTCACACGTTGTGAGGCAGCAGATAGTCCAACTGTTTGTTCGTTTGCATATTGGGCAAAGGAAAAACAAAACAAAAAATAAAGAGAGTATGTTAGGCTTTGTAAAATATGAATGTCCACATCCTTTTTCTCTTTTTTTTATTTAGTTTTATATGATTCTTCAGTGCTGCTTCTTTTGATATCATTGATTTTACTAAATTTCAACTAATAGAATTTTCTGCACCTTATAGTGATAACAAAAATGGCGACAACTAAAATGATAACGTGCGTGATGTTTATGATAGTAAAAACAACAATTGTGGTATTAATACAGATGAACATAAAAATTATTAATACAATGTTAATGATGATAATTTTAATTATAAAAATTATTATTTTAGTGATGATGGTAATGATGATTGGGAAGATTATGATATCAATGATGATAATAATACTAGTGATGATGATGGTGATGCAAATAGTAATAAAGATGATAATAATAATAATGATGATGATGATAAGGCTGATAATGATGACAATGATAATGATGATAATAATGATTGAAATGGCGAATTTTATAATAATGATAATAATAATTACAATGATAATTATGATATTTATGACGATTCTGATAATGATGATTACAATTATGATGATTATGACGATAATGATAATGATTATGGAAATAATGATAAAGAGTATAATAATGACGACGATAAAGACGATGATCAAATTAATAATAAGCATGATAATTATAATAAAAATGATAATAATGATGGTGGCAATGATAATAATATTAATGAAAATGATAATTATGATAATAAAAATAATGACTACAATAATATTTATCATAATGATAATACTAAATATGATGTTGATGATTCTAATGATAATCATGTTTATGATGATAAAGATAATAGAAACGATGATAATGATGATAATGTTAATGTTGATGATAATAGTGACTTTCAAAGAATTATCCAATTTCCACCATTTATGTTCGAAGGCTCATGGTTTACTGTACAACTTTTTTGTATCACGTTAACAATTTCATAAACAAACTGTAATAGCCCAAATTGTAATTTTGTTAAAAACTGTCACTGTTTTAAATGTAAAGGACAACGAGAAAGTCATGGCACTTCCCCCTTTTCCTGACGCAGAGATGTCAAGAGAGAGTCCGCACTCTTGCCTCCAACATGGGTGATGGAATTCCTGATTTCCCAAGGCACCCTGAGCCGACTTTCTCTCCTACTACAAGCATAGAAAACCATAGTTGACAAAACGCTACTAACATTTCGAAATACATTTACAACTAACAACGAATGGAAACTATTGGTAAACCTAAGTAAGTTAACAATATAATAGCTCACTAATAAAAAAGAAGAAGTGTCTTAACCACAGAAACCACTGTTGTTAATTAATTATTTATGATTATTTATTAGTCCAATCAATGCTCACGTGTACAGGTGTAACTAGCAGAAATTCTAGCAATTATTATAGTTATTAATATCTAAAATCAACTACTACTAAGACTATTATTAATACCACGAGATGCTGAATATCTATTCAATAAAACCTAAATATTAGGTGATTTTCACTGTTCTTTTTGCATTAGGCTTGATTGAATGGGTAAACAATGGTAACTATTCGTTAATAATAATAATACCACATCTTGACGTTAACATTAAGTGAGGATAAAATCTTGTAACTTTTTGATGTAAAAGAGAAAGGAAGGGCATGAGTAAGTAGATCACCTTCCCTTCTCTTAACGCATAGAGAAGAACAAGCTGGATGTGGGATGTACCAACTTCTGCTCTATGGTAGCGTTTGCTTTAAGACAGAAAAAGAGTATACGGCGTAGGGGTTTTCAATATGGTGAGTGTGGCTATATTTATATAGATTGCTAAGCAAGCATTGCTTAGTGCGTGGAGTAAGATTAAAGACTTTTTTTGTACAACAAAGAGTGTTTGACATAACTCGACACTCTTTTTTCTTTAAGTAAGGTGGGAGCATGACGATCCACGTTTAAATACTGTATTAATAATTTTTATGTATTTGTGTGTACAGAAGTAGTTATATCCCTATGCATTTTTATCTTCTCAAGGTCCCTTAAAAAATTTTTTTTTCGTAAAAATATCTTGCTTATCAAATTCTGAATTTAAAAGAATTTTAAGGTTATAGCATTTTTGCTGAACGTTTGTTTCTAAATTCTAAAAAAAATTATTCTAGAGCGTACATTCTACTTGTGGTTCAATTTCGTTTTTGGTAGATTAGTGTTTAATGTATGAAGTTTATAGTGATAATGTAATTAATAATTACGAGAATCTAATTTTTTTCTCGGAAATTTTTTTGGGCTCATAGTTTTTCTAAGTTAAGTTTTTTGCCACTTCTTTTATTTTTCTTATTGCCCATCCATGTTAAACGATGAATGTGCTAGTATTGTTTGTGTTTCCAATCTATATTTGTAATTTTTTTTTTTTTTTTTTTAATATATCGACTATGTTATCGTATTTTTGTAATGAAAAAAAAGATCGCTCTAATAAGCAGATCCTGGGCCAAGAATGTCCACTATAAAAGCCTGACTAAGGAAAGGAATTGCTTCGATCAGCAGATTTAAGGTAAAAATAGATAGACCACTTTCATGAGCAGATCTAATACTAAGGTATAGATTCATATGCGTAGTGTAAGAGGTTACTAATTTTAATTTTCCTACTGTTATTTAAAACACAATATTGTCTTATTATTTTTTTGTTATTTTTATAATAGTTAAGTCTTTTTTATTTACTTATGTTGTAATATATTTTTTAATTTTTTTTAACTTCCGTTTCTCGATTGATAACAAAACACCACATAGACAATGCATTTTGCAAAGTCATAGCATATACGCGTCTGTGCACATCAAACTTTATGGGGTGTCACGCATTATCTATAAATATGCTTCTTTGAATAGTGTGTTTGGTTTTTCTTTAGCTATTTGTTTATTTATTATACGTTATCTTGTTACTATTCTTAAAGAAATACCAAACACACCAATCGATTACTTATCATATGTTCTCTAGCTATTTGTTTATTTTTTATGTGTTATTTGTTTATTTATCACATATTACACTTCTTTTTTATTTATAATATGTTATCTAGCTGTTTGTTTATTTATAATATGTGATCTTGCTACTATTTTTAGAGACCGTAAACTATGCTCTGCTACTAATTTTTTTAAAATGACAATTAATATCATTTAATTATGCCTTCGATTTCAAACCAAAGATTATGGGCTATAGTCTCACGCTCTTACACAGCCTGCAGATGAACAGACAGTCCAACTATTTATTCGTTAGTATTTTGGGAAAAGAAGAAACAAAAAAAACCAGAGGGTTGGGCTTTGTTAAATATAAATATCTACATACCTTTTCTATCTTTTGTTTAATTTTATATGATTCTTCAGTGCTGCTTCTTTTGATATCATTGATTTTACTAAATTTCAACTAATAGAATTTTCTGCACAGTCTGGTATTCTTTTTTTTTTATCAAATCTTACAATAAATTACAATAAACTTAATAAACACTTTTTTACGGTAAGTTAACTACAGATTTAATTCTATTTTTCGAAAGATAAGCTAAGAAAAATTTTAAATTATCTTTATTAGTGGTCTTGGTAGTTGAGAAAAACAAATTCCATGCAAAATCTGAATATATTTTTCTGTTTATGCTAATAAATTAATTTCATAATGGTGTTGACTTATGTTTTTTCAATCTTACTTCTTAAAGTAATGAATATTTACAGAACTTTTCGTTCACTGTTAGAGTAGAATAATGTTTAAAAATCATTTTTTGAATTTAATTCAGAATGAAGAAGATTTAAAATAGTTAATCCAGTGGTTTTTCAGTGGAGATTTTTTGTTAAATTATACCAGTTTTAAAAAAGAGTAATAGACATATGGTTATGTATGATTGTATCATGTCATCGTTTTTTTGTAGTGTTCTGATACATTGAAAGGAGGTATTTATGTTTTTTTAAATGACCCAAAATTTTCTTATTTATTGTTGAAAATTAGAGAAGGAAAAAAAAGATGAATAAAATTCGTAAAACATAACAAACTGATAATTTATTCTTCATAATTTTTGTAAAATATATTCTTACTTTTTATAGAAAATATACTTAGTTTTTGAACAAAAAAATTTAAAACTATTTACAAGAAAAAATAAAAACTTATGAAACAATTGATCGTGCAATTTATAAGAAGGCTTATAAATCTTTGATAAAATTTACACAAATTTTTTAGTTGAGTTTTAAATAATAATCTTAAAGGCTTGCCATCTCCTAAGCTAAATGAAAAAATTTAAGTGATTGTAATGCAAATAACAAATTCAACAGTTTTTTTGTTAGCTCCACATCAGGCGTCAATGTGATGGGGATCGCTGATTAGAAGCCTGAGCAGGTCACTTCTTAAAATGTCAAGACACCAAGCAGTAAGAGCTTTAAAACGAAGAGACTTCTGAAACAGTTCGTGAACTTGGGTCTTCCTGCAACTACGTCTCCCGCGCCATAGGTGCTGGTACCAAACACTTTGTCGCCAAGTCCAACGATCGTACAGCTGAGCCGGTACTCGTCATTAGTGATGGTCATGCAGGTGGCACCGCAAAATGCGTCACAAAATATGAGAGCATCTGTGTAGGCTAGAGGTCAATGGATATGGCTTTCCATGTTCTGGCCCTATGTAGAGGGCAATTTGAGGTTATGATCACCAAAACCACTTTCACCTGCTGCCACCGCACAGGTCAACCTATTCCAAGCGCTGAGAGAAAATCGAACAAGCAAACTTCAGCGACCCAGGCAATTTATAGGCAGCTGTTTCACGTGTAGTGGCGTCAGCCATCGATCGGCTAAGTGGCGTCAGAGCGTCTGCTAAGTTTGCTAGCAAAAAGGACACATAACATGTCATGTTTCTCTAACCAACCCCTGTAGTGTCGAGGGTACGGTCAGGGATGCGAGACCAAGGAATGTGTATTGCCAGATCTGCGGTCTTTGAGGAGTGACCTTTAAATCGAGCAGCGTATGTAATGAGCTGTGTGAGGGCTTGGCAAACTGACAGCTAGGGGACCAAAATAGAGCTTTTTCTCCTGACCTCCAGGGCAAAGTATTAGACATAAATCGTAGTGTCGTGACGAAAAATAGTGGAAGCGCTAAGTTATTTGAAAAATTTTGGGGCAAGCGAATAGTGAGCGATGTGACAAGTGTTAAGTCCAATTTAGATATGGTAAGCGTAGTTTTGAGGAGTATTTGCAACGTGTGTAAATGAATGGATGAGATTCAGGAATCAATCAAGTAACGATAGTAAGCAAGCAGGCGTTATATCAGAGAGTCTTGATGATCGAAATTAAAGATATGCGGGACATGAGATGTAACAAGAAAAAAAAAATCATTGGTTACCACCTAGTAGAATAAAGAAGGTTCTATTAGTGGACGATGAGAGAGTTAAGGCCAGTGCCAGCGACCAAGGGGCCAATGAACAATTAAAATAATAGACCGTAGAAGAGATGCTGTGGGATAGTTTTAAGGAATGAGTTGGCCAAATCCAGAAATTAGGGCCAGTTCAAACTTCTTTTCGATGTCATCTCTCGTGCGTCGACCAGGTTTTCGAATTGTTTGAGTAACGAGAAAAGTGCTAAGTATGCTGGAGGTTTATATATGGGACCTTGTTAAAAGAATAGCGCTATCGTAAGAGATAATAATCACAATGATATGTGCATGTAGTAAGAGGGGTTGGATTTACAAGATTTTATTATTGAGATCCAATCCTAATAAAGTTGTGTGAAACAATTGCGTCAATATATAGGGATTCTCGGGTGGCATACTTGAATTATCGATCGAGACTTGAAAATTAAATTTTCATTATGTAATTAATATGTAAAAGAGAAGCGTAAAAGTAAAAAGCAGAGCAGCAGGAAGCGTTAAACAAATTAAAGGAGGTTTTAATAAAGGCACTGGTATTAGTGCAGCTATATTTCAACAGACCTTTTACTCTGCAGACAAGCACTAGTAATTACGCAATCGGTGCAGTGTTAGATCAAAAGCATGAGAATGGTGAGCACCCGAACATAAACGTGACATGTATACTCACACCAGTGGAAAATAATTATAGCGTCACAGAAAAATCATGCCTTGTGGGAATTTGGGCTCTTCAAAGACTGCAATTTTTTTGGGGGGATATCGTTGGCTCACCATAATCATCGACCACAGCTCTCTAAAGTAGATCAAGGACTTACGTGAGCCAACTAGACATCTAGCAAGGTGGATATTAGAGATATCCCAATGGGACTTTGAGATTGTACATCGTAAAAGTGCAATAAACCACGAGCTAAATGCGCTATCTTGCTTTTCAGGGTAAAAGGAGAAGACCGCTGCCTTTGATGAAATTTGTGACTAGTGCTATGTGAGGTGAACGAAAGACTTAATAGAAGACTGACTTAAGTAAAAGGATTGGTGCGTTATTGAAGGGAAACTTTATTATCACCATGAAGATGCGCTGTTAGACCCAATCACGCATCGAGGAGAAAAGTTGCGACTGGTAGTGCCAGACAACTATAAGGGGCGTGTCATGACTAAGGTGCACTGCACACCGTCAAGCGGGCACATAGGAATCGATAAGAAGTATAATCAAGTAGCTCGTAAGTATTACGGACGGGGGGTGAATTACGTCAGGAGCTGGAGTGCTTACTCACTGATAACTGCCGCGAACTAAGTAATAAATTGATCACTGAAACTTTAAAGAAGTATGGCGCTCAACATGTATTCACGTTTCCATGTCATACTCAAGCTAATTCTGTGGAGTGAGATAGTCAGACTCTGAAGTAAATGGGATCTACATGTACATGAGTTTTGTCACGCTGTTAACACTGCGACTCAAGTGACGTTAAAAAGGTCGCTGGCGCTCAAGAAACTAGGGTAGAATTTTTAAGCCAGTAAGAAGTTTGTGACAAGCAACTAATTAAAAGGGAAAAGTTGAGTGGATTTCACTGGATGCGTTAAAAAATTTAGTTAAATTAGTAGATACATTATGTAATTTGAATACGAAGCACATTGTTGACATGAGTTTGAAGCAGGAGAGGTATTATAACTCCAGGTGTTATGATTTAAGTTTCGATGTGGACATGCAAGTGATGAGACAAACTTATCATTAGTCTGACGCCCCGAAGAAATTCTCAGTGAAATTAGGGCCAAAGTATTAGGAACCAGACAATATCTTTGCGGTTGAGTAGCTGTTAGTGTGTGTTCTTCATAAAGTAATCAGGGAGCATGTTGCACACGTATCAGATATAAAGGTAAATATACTCCCGTGAGGGAAACCTAGAGCTTAGCAATGGCTTTGCAATTTTTGAGCCTCTTATCTAGCTTTTTCTACTTCTTTTCTCTAGAAGTAAGTTCGAATATTAGGGTATTCATACGCGTGTACGTGTCTTTTACTAGATGCCAGTGGAGAAGTTGGAAAAACCAGAAGTACTAGAACCAATGAATGTCATACCTAACGCTGCGCCTGATGTCCTGTCAGACGTCAAAACCTAGCCTTGCCCACTCGTATAAGTATTTATTCACCTCTCCCTATTGATCCTAGTGCCTCCACCTCTTTTAGCCACTTCGATTTTTCAAACCTTCAAGAGAAAGGTCTTTCGAGCCAACCTCCAGAAGACCTCCAAGAACCAACGGGTCAGCTCTTCCTCGATTTCAAGAGATTCTCGGGGTCTAACCTGGTGTGGGAGTCTTTTTGTCGTTAGAAAGGGAAAAACAGAACTCTATTAAGAGGTTGGCTTAAGAAAAGTAAAGGACTTTGTCCTTAACGCTTGGACGCATGAAGAAACACCCCCAGATTCATGATCTCGTTGACTAAGTGGAGAGTGACCTTGACAGGCTTATTAGGAACGGAGTACTACCCATTACAAGCAAGCGGGTAAAGCAGCCAGGGGTGTTGTAGGCAATGGGTAGCTCTCGTTACAAGAAAATGAGCAAGAAAAATTAAAAGCCTTGTTGGTCAAGGCTTTGTCAAATATTTCTGTCAGCAACACTGTGGACTTTGTAACTTAACGGCGGACCGCAGAGGTTAAGGAATTTGTGTGACTCTCTTAGAAATACTTGGCCAATGAATTATGGATCCAACGCATCCTGAAGATCTAGATTCAGGCAAGTGTGGGCTGACAAAAGAAAGGGAAAGGTGGAGAGTTTTGTAAGCGGAAGACTCATGGTCCCTGACAACTACAGCTTGACAATTATAAGCCTGCCTAGTACCCCCCATAATGTCCACTGGTTAAAGAGACTGGGCCTTTAGTGAGCCAGTATGTTCTCTATCCACCTTTTCTTGCTAACTCTTCTAAATGTCTAGGACGACCAGGACAAACGCTGGTGGCTCCTTTCCTCTGAGCACACTATCTGAGGCTGAAGGAGGTACACGTGACTGTGTGTCAGGTCCTGCCAATTAATTGGGACTTGGAGGAGCCCCAGGTCGGTAGCTCTGTGATACGGCCAAAAGTGCCTTCGTCCGTACCTTCCCTGGGTTGTACTTTGATCTACCTGAGTGAATCGCCGATAAATTAAGCACGCGTGGCTTTGGAGGATACAAATCAGATCTAATGGACACTATCCATGCAAGACAGTTTTCTGCCTGTTAAAACAGGGGGGAGAGAGATTTCAGACATCTGGAGGATTTTAAGGGACCCTTAGGATGATTATCCACTGCATGTATGTTCCAAGTCATGGGAACGAAGGAACAATTCGGAAGGCTGTCGTTTGCAAATGGTCCGAAAGTTTTGCCGGATCGAGCAAGGTCGCCAACCAAGGGACCATTAAGCCGCCGAGTTGGCCAACCCAGATAAATATTTGTTGTTGTCTTATAATTGTAACCTTGAGACATTTTTAGAGTAGACCAAACACTCAGGTTGATGTTTCTTCTGGGGAAGGGAAATATGACGAAGTCATTTTTTTTTGGCACAATAGTATGTGCCAAAACATGTCTCCGAAAGAAAATCCCTAAATTCATCATAAACTAATAAAGGCCCGAGTCTACATGCCATTTATTTTGTACGTATAAAATCGGAGACGGGACGTAGTGTCGAGAAGAAAGGAAAAAGAAAGGAAGAGATGTGGTAACGTGTGAATTGTGAAACTGCGATGTGTAATAAACCTATGAAATTGATATTACAGTGAATCTTTTGTGACTTCCAGGGCTATCATGACATTTCTAGTGTTATAAGTAACAGTGTCAAGTGTACTTATGCAGGTACTATTCACTGTACTGTAAATTGTGCAACATTGGAGTGTGTGTGTGTGTAATTAAACTAGATAAGGAGCTCGTTAGTATGCACATGGATAGAGTGCTATGATGTATTGGGCCGCACGAATAAGATTGTCTAATGCGTCATTTTTCCATTAGCCTGCGGGCGAAGCAGAGCTTGAAAATGACTTGCGTTCCGAAGCTAGGATAACAGTAATAGAGGTTTGATTTAGAAACTGATTTATTATGCGAAGGGCATCTCACCCAAATGGCAATTTTGATGTACAGATCATTACAAAAATACAAATTATTACATACGTAGAAAAGTATTCTTACTTATACAAGATGATCTTATTAATTTTACTATATTGCTAAGCTCATAATGACGGCAAATAAATATATCAGGCAAATAGTTAAGTCGTCACGTAATAACTCGTAGATAAATCAACAAAGATATTAGATATTAATGATAAGTTGACATGATAAATAAATAAGTTAAATTAAAATAAACAGATCACTGGCATTCCAAGAGCAGTATTCATTATATTGATGAAAACGCATGAGCAACGCATACTTTATAATACGCATACATAAATATACCAAGCCATCACCAATCATCATTATTCTTTTTTGTAAGAAGATAATAATAAAGCACTGCTTTAAAAACCGCTAACGAATCAATGTCGCTAATAGGTGCAGAGAAGAAAATCTGTCTAGCTATCATCAAGCCTAGTGATGGCCTGGGAGCGATCCGACAAGTAGGAGTGAAACCACCTAAGTGAGTTTGGATTAAAATTTAGTCTGCCCATAGCTATCAACAGTATAAAGTGGCTAATAAAGTCAAGTGCCCACCAGAAGTTAAACAAGACCACTAATGTCACGTTTCCACTCTCCATCCTCAGGCGAACATCCTCAGTCAGCTTAGGAAGCTCCAGATACCTTGTCACCTGACGAGCTACAAGCGATCCTGGGCCTTCGCAAAGTCTGCCATGTTAGCCGCTGAACGGACATCAGAAGGTTCAATGGGCCGCGCAACCTTAGACAGTGGGACAATAATAAATCGTCACTAAAGAGACGGATAACGAATGATTGATTAGACGCGTGAGAGAAGGTACTATTTTGGAAAATGAACCACAAAGGTAAGAAAGGGACAGCCCGTCAAAACTGCGCCCTCTCGAACCCACTTTACAGTGGGCCATTGCCTGACACACCTCCGCGGGCAATACCGGTGACAACGAAAAACCCTCAGGATGGACCAACGCGCCCCTCAAGATATTCTCAAGCTCCCAAATAGTACACGAGGGGTGCACGCAAGACATGACAGAGAAGTACTGAGCCAATGTCGAAGGTGCTATCGAATGCAACGGCGAACGCGGCATCCCACCAACAATACCAAATCTCCGAAGAATGCCCCAGCATCGGGATAGATTACGAGTACCTTCGATGGCCCCTTGCATGTACGTATCGCATGCCATCCTTACGTCACGGTCTAAAGACAACCTCATATCTATATACCGCGTGTAACAAGTCTAATCGCCCACACATTTTGCAGTTCTATACATTCAATCATGCACCCTGCAGCCCTTACATTGTTCACTGTTAAACCAAGAGGCAGGTCTACGATGCGGTTGACGCTTAACCAAGGGCGTGTGAGTATCAAGAGCCGCTATCAGGATCCCATGGAAACGATCAATAAGTTCATTTAAATCCACCCCTGGGACAACATTAATGGCAGAGAGCTCCGACGAGATATCTGCGTGAAAATTTGAGGCCAAGAAGCGCCCAAAGTCACGGTCCCGAGAAAGGACCGGCACCACGGGCACCGCAAGTGCATAATCAATGCAGAGGAAGTCATGTCCATTGATGTAGGGAGCATTAGACTTAACCATTGACAGCACCTGCTCCTCAGAATCAATAATAAAAATATCAATCCATGTGTCATAAAAAGGACAGTGTTGCGTCGCACTGGTAGGAACAAGGTGTAACAAATTTATAGATACCAGCTGTCGCCACGGGGCCTGCATAATAGTCATGACTAAGCATATCAGAATTCAAATCACCCGCGATCATTAGATCCGAGAAATCCCCAAAACTTGCCTAAATAACACTGAAAAAGTCAGAGGGGACACTAAATGTGTGCCAAAATTTCCAGGCCTAAAAGATCGTGTAATTGTTCTAGTTGCTAAATAAAAATAATTTCCTTGATTTAATTCAATCTGCATTCGTTGTCTTCATTGCATGATACTTTCGGACAGCTTCATTTTCAGGTCGTATAAATCATTTCTCCGTAGAAGAGCAGCCCAATTCTACACAGGCTACCCTGGCAGGACCCTCTTAGGTGAAGAGCTTCCAGGTGCCAAGCAGTGGGAGCCGTGATTTTGGGAAATTATTTCTTAAATTACGCAGTGTGGACATAAGTTGAGATAAGTGTCTTCGTGCGTTGTTTCGGAGCCACCCTGGCCATGACACCTTGAATGTCTCAGGGCCTGAAAACGCAGTATTATAAACGTTTGCTAACGCATGTCAGCTATACTTGTTAACATTTATCACTTCTTACGCTGTATACGAAATTATTGTATAAATTTGACATGAAAATGAATAAATGTATGTGCTAAAAGTAGCTTAAGTTCTTAAACTTTCACACTGTTTGAAAAGTTTGCTACTTTAAAGCCCATGTAAAATGCATTTTGAATTAAAATTAATAATTTGCTATGTTTTTATGTAGAATCAACATTTATTATATAAGTTTTATGAACATGTATTGATTTCTTGAATATTACTTAAAATAAAAAATGTTTTTTGAGCTTTCAAACATGTTTTAAAATTGACTTAAAATTCTTATGTAAGCATTTTCAATACTTTTATTTATCTATGATTAAGGAGCATACACTGTTTTTATCACAAATAATCGTAGGAATTTGAGTGTTTATTCAGTTAACATTTATTCTGAATTTGAATAAGAGATAAGTTTTACTTCTAACTAAGAATTATAGTACTTTTATATAATATTTTACTTTTTATTAAATTTTTAAATATACTTTACATTTCCGTTTATTATATCCTCGGGCAAAAAAGCAATAAATATCATCATCATTATCATTGTTATCATCATCCTTATCACCATTGTTAGCTTTATCAGTCTTATTAGTATTATTATTAAATGTGAAATGACGTTTTTGACCATTGTTATTATTATTATTATCATAATTATAATAATTATTATTATAAACCTCATCATCAGTCTTACAACCATCATTATTATCACTATTATGATATCTTCTCTGTCGTTAACGTCATTGTTATGTTTGGTTTCATTGTTATGGCCCTTGTAACTGTTATCCCCATCTTTTTTGGCGTCGTAAGTTTTGTCGTTATTGTAAATGTCATCGTTATTGCCATTTTTCTTATTAGTTTTACGATTACTTTTATTGACATTATTGTCAACGTCATTATAAAGATATTTATCATCATTAATACTATGTCTATTATTAAAATTCTTATCCTCATTATAAATGTTGTAATCGTTATCATTATCGTTGTTGTCACTACAATGGTAGTGCATAAACTTATTGCCACATCCATTATTTTCGCTATCACATTGTCATGGTCATTGCCACTGCTATGGTTCTCTTTATTTTAACTAATTCAAATTTATCGTTATCATTACCATTGTTAACAATATTATTTTTGTTATCACCATCGCCCCTAGCATCCTAATTACCATCTTACTTACTTTTGTCATCATTAAAGTTATATTTAATTTTATTAGAACTGTTACAATCATTGACTTTTATACACTTTTCATTCCTTTTTTTTATATCTACAATTATTACTGTTGGATTGATCGTTGTTGTCGTCATTATTGTTATTGTAGTTGTTGTTGTTGTTGTTGTTGTTGTTGTTGTTGTTGTTGTTGTTGTTGTTGTTGTTGTTGTTGTTGTTGTTGTTGTTATTGTTGTTGTTATTGTTGTTGTTATTATTATGGTCTTCAAATTGGGTATTAACGTCAGAGTCGTCTTTGTCGTTTTTGTCATTGTTGTATTGTAATCTTTATTACCATGGTCACTATTATTGTCACAATTATCGCTACTGTTAGTGTCACTAACCTTATTATAGGGATTTTTTGTATCGTTATCATTGGTTTTGTTATTATTCTTATTATTAATATCGTCAAAACTATCTGTATCAAAATTGTAATAATGTTCATTTTTGCTATGATTCTTATCGTTGTCATCGTCACTGTTGGAATTTTTTTCATTATGGTTACAAGAATTTCACACATTAATATTCTTATCGTTATAAATATTATTTTGCCGTTATAAGGATCTTAAGAATTCTCGTTATCATTATCATTATCATTTTTCATCTTGTCGTTCTTATAGCTCTTATTATTATCTTCGTGAATGTCATTAATGTCATTGTCTTTGATAACACTAAAATCTTTGTATTATTTTTTGTCTTATTAATAACATTGTTATTTTTATCGTTATTAGTAGCCTTTTTGTTGTCATGATTAACAACACTGTTTTTTTGTTTGTATTATTATTATAGTTATCAGAATTGGACTCATTTCTTGTTCTGAAAATTTTTATTGTGATTTATTTTGACATAATCATCATTTTATTGTCATCGTAGTAAATTCTACCTTTAGCATTGTTTTTGTTACCTTACTGTTTTCTAAATTTTTCTTGCCTTTAATATTATTATTTATAATGCTATCGTCATTTTCATCGTCATTAAGAACAACATTGTCATCATTTTCGTAATTTTCATCGTTTGTATTATTCTTAACTTCATCATTGCTGTTGACGTAGTCGTTATTATATCCAGTATTATCCTTGTCATCTATATCTTTATTATTATCAGTAACATCCTTGTAATCAATGTCATTTTTGTCATGATAGTCGTGTTTTTTGTGTTTGCCATCATCGATGTCATTCATTTATTGTCGTCTTCGTCATCTTTATCATAGCCATTGCCCCCGTTATTGTTGTCGTCATCGTCGTACTCTTTGTTACCAGCATGGTCATCCTTATTGTTATTTTTATAGTCCTTGGTATTATTCTCATTTTTTTGTTTTTCTCATTATCATCGCGATTATTATTACTATCAACATAGACAACATTACTGTCATTATCATTATCGTCTTTGTCATCAAAGTCATCATCGTCTTCGTCATTAATGTGGCCTTGCGAATCGCTTTCATCATCATAATCATTATTATTATTGTCATTGCTAATGTCATTGACATGGTCATCACCATCATTAATGTTATGTTTATCGTGTTAGTCATTATATTCTTTAGAAATGTGACCGTTATCTGTATTTTTGTTTTTCCTTATAAAATTTATTTTACCATTGTCATTGCTGTAGGCATTATAATTTTTTTTGTCATCGGTATAATAAAATTTATTAATACACTCATCGTCACTATTGTAAATAAATTTTTATTGCTATTATAAATCATATCGTAGCATTTGTTGTCGTTGTTACTGTCGTTCTTGTCTTTTGGATAATTTATTTATTGTTTTGTATTAAAAATTAACGTTACGATTATTAACGTTAATGTGTTTAATACTGTCGATGTTACTGTCGTCGTCATTGTTATAAACTACAACACCATCTATGTCTTAGTTATTGTCATGACCATTCATATTTTTACTCTCTTTATCGATGCCATTGTTATGAAAATCATTATAATCTTTATTTTAAATTATCAAAACTGTTGTAATTGGCCGTAGTATCCTTAAACCTAAAATTTTTAATACTACAACCTTTATTTTTGCTACCGCAATCGCTATTATTACTACAATCATTACAAGCACAACTTTTATCAATATTGTTATCATATTTATTGTTAGCAGTATTGGATTAGGCAGGCAACTTGGCAAATAAAAACACACTTGAAATATAGAATTACATTAAATACGTTTATTTACACTATCTTAAGTTTGGACTATCTTTATACTTTACTATCTTGAGTACAAAAGTTAAGCGAACAGAAAAAGTAAACTAAAACGTAAAGAGAAATGCGAAGGCAGAGAATGCGTGTATGAACAGACTGGCTGACTGTGCTAGAGTGAACAACAACCGAAGCTACTTTATGCTGAAGTGCAGCGTCACAGCGTCTCGTCCTCCCGCTGCTGCGCATGCGCAATAATTCAGTTACGAGCGCCAACAATACATCTAACACTCCCTCTCGTTCGTATCTTAATTTATAAAAATAAAAGAAAGGATATATTTGAACATGAACACTGAATATAAATGAGTTTTAATCAGCCAATGATGTGGAGCACGTGGGCTTCTGGATCACTCATTGTGGTTGATTCCGACGAGCTAAAACATACACAGAAAATACATTAATCAGCATGTCTACTATCATTATCTATCTTTTATTAATTTACTAATTTTACTATCTCAAGTTCAAATTTAATTATCATGCATTTTACGCTAATTAACATTCAAAATTTTTTTCGTTAGTCTTTCATGCAGTTCAAACGGCAGGGGTTTTGTAAAGATATCTGCTAGTTGCTCCTTGGATGAAATCCATTTAACAATTATTTTTCCTCTGAATACGCATTCCTTAACGTAGTGAGCCTTTATCTCGGTCATGTGTCTCAGCCTTTTGCCATCATCTATCTTAGCACTTGCTCCAGCAGCTTTGTTGTCACACCAAAAATCCGCGGGCAGCAAGGTGCGAAACAATATGATACTTATAGAGTGTTCCAGTCCAATTAATTCTTGACTTGCGTCGCACATTGCCACATATTCTGCTTCGAAGGTTGAAATAGCAACATTATTCTGCTTTCTTGTTTTCCAAGCAACTGTATCCCCATACAGTCTTAGGAGATATCCGCCTGTTGTTATTGAGCCTTTACAGTCTGCCAAACTCGCATCTAAATAGGCTTCCAATCCATCTTTACGGCCTCTGTAAGTTAATCCTAGGATCCTTGTGTGTTGTAAATATCGAAATACCCATTTGACCAATTTTCAATCATCTTCAGTTGGGTCGATTTGATGTCTACTCAGTACGTTCACCGAGTATGAAATATCTGGTCTAATTGTGTTGGCTAAATACAGCAGACTACCAACTGCTTCTCTGTACGGCACATTTATTCTCGTTATCGTTGTGCTCAACTCTCCAGCATCTTCAGAATCTTCTCTATCTTTTCTTTGCCGATTCAAAACTTGATTTGTCACCATTGGTGTTCTTTGGGGTTTTGACTCATTGAATCCAAATTTCTCTAACATTTTATCTATGTATGGTGTTTGTGTCAGTGAAAGTGTGCGAAGTATTCTATCTCTTTCCACTTTGATGCCTAGAAATGTGCTAACCTCGCTAAGATCTGACATCTCAAACTCAGATTGCAGACCAGTCTTAATTTCATTTATTTTGACTGCACAATTGCTGGCTATCATCATATCATCCACGTATAGGATCAGGACTAGAAAGTTATTGGCTTCTCTCCATGTATATAGACAGGGCTCGCTCGTATGTGACCGTAGTCTTAATTTAGATACAGTCTCGCGAAACCGCTCATTCCATCTTTTTGGGCTGATCTTAAGTCCATAAAGAGCTTTTTCCAATTTACAAATCTGAGCTTTCTTGAAACTCTCACCATCAAGCAGGCCTTCAGGAATCTCCATATATATCTCTTCTTTAATAGATCTATTTAAAAAAGCTGTCTTGACATCAAGTTGGCAAGTCTCCAGATTGTATTTATTTATTATTGATATTACTGATCTTACCAGGGCCAGCCCAGACATCGGGGCATAGGTTTCTTGCAGATCGTACTTGTTCTTATCTTTGAAGCCACGAATCACCAACCTCGCTTTGAACTTCGTGTTTCCATCTTTATCTATTTTTTCCTTCAGAATCTACCTTGAGTCGATGATGTTGGGCTTGCCACCTTCAGCGTTCACGGTTGGTCTTTCTACAAGTTTCCACACTTAATTTTTCCGCATTGATTCCAGTTCTTCATCAATTGCTCTGAGCTATTCATCGCGATCCGGAGATGCGATAGCTTCTTTGTAGTTTGCGGGATCTTTGTTTAGTCCAGCAATCAGGGCATGTGACATTTTATCTTTAACTTCTGCGATTAAACAGTCAACATCGCCCTTCGATTGGAGCAATTTATTTAACTTGTTTGTGTTGATGGCTCCTGCAAAACTCGTATCATTTATTCTAGCGAGTTGCTTAGGGCTTTCTTGACCAAGATCTTTAACTTTCTTGGGCTGACCGCGCTTTCTCTTGACCACTGGTTCTCCCTCCGTTTCCAATGATTCTTTAGGGCTAATCTTATCAAACTTAACGATCCATTCATCTTGTTTAATATCTGTCTTGTGGTTTTCCCAGTTTGCTATTTTGTCCTTTCCCCAGATATCTCTGAACACCAGTCTTTCTTGGAATTTTACGTCTCGACTCTCGTAGAGTTTTCCATCTTCAGGTCTTAAGAAAGAAAAGCCAGTAGGGGTATAACCAACCAGCACGACTCGTATCCCTTGTGGACCGAATTTGATTCCAGTATTCCGTTGTATCTTGATAAAAGCGACGCAGCTAAATCTTCTGATTTGGGTCATGTCTATCTTCAGATTGGGCGCAAACTTTTTTAAAGGGGCTATCATATCGTTAGACCAGTGAGGTGTCCGATTATAATCATATACTGCACTACCCAGGGCTAAGTCCCACATGTTCTCCCAGAGCCCGGAGTCGTACATTTAGGCTCGCACTTTGTTTTGCAAGGTACGATTAACACGTTCCGAGACTCCATTGTGCTAAGGTGTGTCTGGACAGGCCAACTGAAGTTCTGCTCCCAACCTCTGGAGAACTTCTACCGTTCAGCCTCCTGTAAACTCCGTGCTTTGATCGGTTCGAAGATAGCATATCTTTGCATCAAAACCTAACAGGTTTCGTGCAATTGTCACAAAATTGTATAGACAACGTCCCGCTTCACATCATTAGTGCTGACTTGCTGAACCTTCTCAGTCTTTGCTTTCAGGGGATTTTCTACCATTAAGCAGTCTATAATTTCTTTGCACTTCTCATTATTACTTGTGCTCTGGCCATCTTGCAGTAGTTCTACTATCAAGTAAGGGCTCATGTAGACACCAGAAATTATAGTTTCATTAGAACGCGGATCAAATATATCTAGTTTTGTGTTATCAAGGTATATACTCATGCCCCTTTCAGCAAAACGGCGAAGCGACAGCAAGTTTCCAGCGAGTGCCTTAGCGCATACAACTCTATCTAGGATTATCTTGTTTTGGTTATTTTTACCCGAAACGCACCCTTCTCCCTCCACTCTCAAGTCCGCGGAGGAATCTTTGTTCGCGCATTTCATTAATTTATTTTTACATCCATTAAAATTTTTAAAATAGAGTTAAGAATTAGCAAAATGTTCTATGGCGCCTGAATCTGCTACGAACTCAATTTTCTTGCAACCGTTAACTAGTGTTTCCTTTGCGTGCGTAGAGAGCAAAGTTTCGGGGTTAACAGCAAACAAACCACTCCATGCATTAGACCTAAGTATTTCTACATTATTATTACCTTCTTCGCCTTGTTTCTTGTTATCAACCTTGGCTTTTTTGTTGTTATGATTGGTATGCTGTTTTTTATGCTTCCGTTTATTACTATCTTTAAAGTTATTTTTATTGTCACCACCACTAGTATTGCGTTTAAAATCCTAATCGTTATTTTTGTTTGAATAACCTCTGCACCTCACTATGTGCTCTCGCAGGTTTTGCACGAACCGTTGGCAGGTGTAGCACCACCCAAGGGTCTGCCCTTTTTTCGGGCAGTCCCTTGCGTAGTGCCCGTTGTCGTTGCACTCGTAGCATAGAGTGCTGGCAGTGGCCACGTTAGCAGCAGCTACGTTAGTGGCTAGTCTCGAGCCTGCCCCACCTCAGCTTGGCCCAGCACTGGTCCCGGTCTCACCTCGACTCGGACCTGCATTTGCCCCACCTCGGCTTGCTCCACTACCCGTTGTTGGTCTTGGAAGTGACCCTTCTGATTCTTGTTTCAGAATATATTGTCTTAAGTACTTTAAAGACAAGCCATCCTCGCTTTTAAACAGCCTGTTAAAATCGGCTATTTTTACGTCCGGTACTCCATCGATAATTGCATGATAGAAACTATCTCTTTTCTCATCTTCAGGAAAACTGTTAGTTTTGCTAATTAATTTAAAATCTCTTACCAATCCATCAAATAATTCACAAAATTTAGTAGCACTTTGCTTTTTAGAGTCGAATCTAACGGAATGTATTTTGTTACGTAATTGATATGCGCTCATTTTTATGTTACCCCTTTTAATATCTTTAATTTTTTGTATCATTGTTGATAAATCAGTAATGTTATATACTTTGTTTTAGTAATCTAGGGACAACCTTCCTTGTATTACGTTTAGGGCCTGTTCTTTATCTTCTTCCATTTTATTTGGGTAATATTCATAGTTGCTTCCAGTTTTGAGTCAATTGTGTGAAGCAATTTTTTACTTTTTAGTTCAGACTGCAAGTGTTTTAAGAATAATTCTACTTTTTTTGCATTAGTGAGGAAATAATTAAAACACCCTAGGCTATCTTTATTAATGACTGCTATCTTTAGACTATCATTAGGCGCAGCGCGTACAAACGTCAGCGTATTATCAATGGAGTCGGAGTTTAGATTTATCAATTGTTTACTTAATTAAGGTCCTGGAGTAGATGTAGTAAATTAATTTACCTTTTGTATTCGACTCCTGGCCAGTTCTCGCTCAAGAGCCTCCATTTGTCTTTGTTGGGTGGCCAGACGCTGCTCAAACTCAGCTCGAATCGTCTCTTGAGCCCTCCTATTTTCCTCTCTTCCCTTTTCCAGGGCCTTCTTATGTTGTGAGGCAACAACCTCAAACCTCATCGACATTCAGGAGCTCTGCTGATGCCTTTCTTGTTGTATTAGCTTCCTGATCTCCTCGATGTCTTTCTTTGAGGCTTCTGTAATTTCTTTTCGTGAGTATATAATTTCTTTAGGTTTGATGTTTTGACCGGTTCTTTTTATAAGTTCTTTCTTAAGTTCATAATTTGCATGCGCCATTTCTTTATGTAGGCTATCCAGCTCTTTTTTCAGGTTATCTTTCCTATTTTGCAGATCTTTAAATTGGCAATTAATTGAATCTAAATTTTTGCTTTTCAAATCTTTAACCTTATTAGGAGTTGAAATATCAGTAAAATTTTTCTTTCTATCTCTCACATCTTTATTCTTATCTTTTGATGAGTCATTACTCGAATTAATTTTTCTATCTTTAGGGCCTTTATTCTTATCTTTAGATGAGGTATCAATCAAATTTATTTTACTATCTTTCAAGTATTTATTCTTATCTTTAGATGAAGTATCAATCAAATTTATTTTTCTATCTTTAGGACCTTTGCTTTGGATACGCTGTTTATGAACGAGTCGAATTTTCCCAGCACATTTTTCTATCAAGTTAAACAGGTCTAACATATCTTGATTGTGATGTGCATCTCCTCCCATGTATGCAACAGTTTCATTATTTACGGAAAATATGGTCTGGTTGTTTTTACGAGTTACTACCACCTCGTCTAGTTCCCCTAGATTGTCTTCAATCTTTTTATATGCATCATTTAGCATATTGAGGGCATTTTGACCTAAAATTAACAGGGAATAAATAGGTTAAAGTATTTTATATTTTATTTGTGTGCGCATTAGGCTATAAGTTTTCTTGTTGAAGTGACACGGAGATCGGGCGTAAGCAAGTGCGAGGAAAAATGGCGCTAGCATCATGTGTGACATGCATAGAGAGATAGGATTAAAATGGCCGATCAACATCGTTTACTACGACGCGCGCCACCAGCCGTAGCGTGAGAGGACGCGCACACTCAGTTCGGCCGAACGCAAGCCATAACCAAAGCGCGCATCTCCTCCTCGCCTCGAGGCGTTCCCCTTGGCGGTGACTGGCAGGTCTATCAAGAAACGCGCTTTTTTTGTCACGATGCGGGCCTCTCCCTCACATAAACAAACGTGTGCCGGCTCTCTCGAGTTCTGCGAATCTCCGTAAAAACAAAGGAAGGCCTACTAACCAAGGGAGTATCAATCACGCAATCTTAAGTGAGCTGTCTTGCTCTATCTTAAGGCAAGACACCAATCTTTGTCTTTAGAAATTGTAAGCGAACGTGACTTAACGATAACAACACTTCACGTAATTACCGAGTCTTTAAAGCAATATCTATTTCTAGTACTTACTGCTGCTCACTCTCTTCTTAATTTCCACCCTTCTTACAGCTCCGCCGGAAGCCTCGAGAGTAGAGACGACGTCCGCATCTCGAGGTGACTCGGCCGCTGCGCCTCCATCCCGATTCTGCTCTGCTGCCTCCTGGGGCCGTCCCTCTGCCGCTTCGGTTGTAGTCGGGGTGAGAGGACTGCCAAGCTCGTCCGTCTCGCAGTGCTCGCTGCCCGACACAGAGCTCTCGGTTGCTTTCGCCATTACGTTTTCACGTAAACAAAAAGATGAAAAGAAGGCACACAGCAGTCGCGCAATAAGCTCGAGCGCGGAGCGGAAAAGGGAAAAAGAGAAACAAAAGACGCGATCGAACAGATTCTTTACCCACACTACCATTTAGGGCCCATAACCTGTTAGCAGTATGGGATAAGGCAGGTGACTTGGCGAATAAAAACACACTTGAAATATAGAATTATATTTAACACGTTTATTTACACTATCTTAAGTTTGGACTATCTTTATACTTTACTATCTTGAGTACAAAAGTTAAGCGAACAGAAAAAGTAAACTAAAACGTAAAGAGAAATGCGAAGGCAGAGAATGCGTGTATGAACAGACTGGCTGACTGCGCGAGAGTGAACAAAAACCGAAGCTACTTGATGCTGAAGTGCAGCGTCACAGCGTCTCGTCCTCCCGCTGCTGCGCATGCGCAATAATTCAGTTACGAGCGCCAACAATACATCTAACA
>NW_019379620.1:229632-248897 GCF_000648655.2 Copidosoma floridanum | reverse complement strand
TGTTAGCAGTATGGGATTAGGCAGGTGACTTGGCGAATAAAAACACACTTGAAATATAGAATTATATTAAACACGTTTATTTACACTATCTTAAGTTTGGACTATCTTTATACTTTACTATCTTGAGTACAAAAGTTAAGCGAACAGAAAAAGTAAACTAAAACGTAAAGAGAAATGCGAAGGCAGAGAATGCGTGTATGAACAGACTGGCTGACTGCGCGAGAGTGAACAAAAACCGAAGCTACTTGATGCTGAAGTGCAGCGTCACAGCGTCTCGTCCTCCCGCTGCTGCGCATGCGCAATAATTCAGTTACGAGCGCCAACAATACATCTAACATTTATAATTATAATTCTTATTATTGTTATTATTATTATCGTTGTTATTATCCGTTTAGTTATTATTATTACTTGTTAACATGTTTATTAATATTATTATTAATATTTTTATAACAATCCTTACTATTACTAGAAGTACAACCATTAATAGTATTATAATTACAATTTTTATCACCATCAGCTTTTTTATTATTTAGTTTTATTATTTTTATTATTATATTTATCATTTTCATTATCATCATCATCATCATCATCATCATCATCATCATCATCATCATCGTCATCAATATCATCATCATCATCATTATCATCATCAGAAAAGTTTCAATAACCCTAAACCAAAACACCTTCACAATAAATAAATTATTGACTACGTTTAATAGACGTTATTGCTTAGTCTTATAACTGTAGAAATCCGTCACACAAAACTATAAAGTCTAAAAATTTGCTTAATTAAAACAAACTATTACTAAAATTATAAGCTTTCTGATAGCTCAAGTACTAAAGCAGCAGGACGTACATATTCTGGTTTTGGTGAAGTACTCCTCAAATGTGTAGGAAAATAATACAGCTTTGTCTACGTACACAACTATACATAAGTGTACGTGCGGCATCAATACGTCTTCTGATTAGTACACTTTAGTCAGTCTGCTACTTATGCTCAAGTAAAGCTCATGTGCTCATACTGCATAACTTATACATGTGTTCTTATTAAATGCAAAAGCTAAAAAATAGTCAATTGCAAATGAACAAGAAGCATCAAGTACACACGAAGAAATAAAATATGACAAAAAGAGTTTACCAAAAAAAAAAAAAAAAAAATGAAAAGTTCTTTTAATAAGAAAAATTCTAGTAAATAAGAGCTAAGAAAAAAAAATAACTAAAAAAATAGAAAGTGACGTTTTGTTATTCCCACATTCAACAGAGAAAAGTTCAGCAGTTGAAAACTTTGAATACTAATGCTGTAAGAATACAAAAAATGTTAAAAAACAGCAATTTCATTCAGAACCTAAGCAGGCAGAAGAGCTTCATGCAACAAAAATAATTTTAAAGCAAGTGCTACAATCAAGAGTTCAGTATTAAATAGACAATTGAAATACGTAACACAGTGCAAAACAGCTTATGGTATGATAAAAGCATTTAATAACTTGCATAAGATACAGAGGGCAACATTACAAGTTGTAACAAGGAACAAAGTAAGATATTTAAAAATAAGAAATTTTAAAAGTTTTGAAAAATTTTTCCATGAATATAAAAAAAAGCTATTAACTTATTTAAATCTGCTTAAGAAAATACTCAAAAATCCAAAAAGATAAGTTATCCAGATTATAATCGGAAATTCGTTGGAGAAAATAGTTAGACTCGATTATTGAGCATAATCTTCTTCTAAATTAGCTCCTAAACATAAATATGCGTGTTAACAGGACTAACACTGGGTCAAAATTGTTTAAAAACATTATTTTTTTACTTTGAAAATTGGTTTTTTTTTCCGGAAGGATTTTTTACGATATCTTAAAATGTAAACAAAAAAGACCTTTAGAAGCTATTCTCTAAAGTTAATACTTTTTAAGATATAAATTAATAAAGGTTTAAAAGAATGCAGGAATGGCCATTTTCAACCATAAAAAACAACATGGAAAACCAAAAATTTTATAGTTGCCAAATTTCTTAAATATTCTTCAAACATCTCTTAACAAATAACTCCTTCTTTAATCTTGGGTGTACAGCATGACTGTATTCCAAGAAAAATCATAAAATACCAATATTTCGACATTCTTCAGAAATTCTCTTCAGGGCTTATGATCATGAATAGTTTTTTGACAAAGGAGCTAGTGTTTGAAGAATTTTAACTCTTAAATGTTCCCTAAGAAAATTCCACTGATTGTTTGGCTATTATTTCATTGTGACCCCTTAATTATCAATTGACAGTAATACGTGCTGGTCGCTGCAGTTGGTCACTGCTGGCTGCAGGTCCTACGCTTCATCTCTTTCCATATCACAAAGAGTACATAAACTGTGGTGGTGCTCATATTTGGATAGTAAGTACCTTATTCTTCGATAGTTGATATGTAAATAGAATTGTAATTCTCAAATTATGAAAATTGACATAAGTTTAAAAATTTATCTAGCACCATAACGATCTTAATTAGCTGGCTAAAATAAATTTAGCTGCAACAAATTAGACAGGGCTCAGAATTTAGATTCTTAATAAATTTTTTCATTGAATTAAAATTTTTTTGTTATAATTTGTTGAAAAAACATGAAAGTAAGTGGCAAACAAACAAATAAGTTCCATACATAATTATCTTCTTCTACAGATAGTAGATGTTTATTTTTGCAAAAATGTAAATCGTAACCGCACAGAGCCATACGATTTAGAATATTTTTTTAGTAACATGCTTCAGTTTTACAAGTTCTCTTACAGTTATACTGTGGCATTTTTTTTAATATAGATTTAAACAAAAACTCTGATTGTATGTTAAAACAGTGTACAAAAGGTACAATGTATATCATTAATATTAATACATAAATCACAAAAATTATTTAGTATCAGTTTTTGTGCATCATCAGCTGTTTCATCGTTTTTTTTAAAGAAATTTAAATAAAAGTTTTCGAACATTCTGAATTGTTAATTATGAAATTCATGTGTTCATCAGGTAGATATTGCAATTATGTATTTCATATCTTCTGTGACTATATGAAAGACTTTTTTTGTTCTTATTTTGCTTGTTGTATCACAGCCCGTATGTACATAAAGAGCTGATAAAATATAGCATATATCAAGTCAAAGATACTTAGCTACGAGATGACATCCTAATGTTTTGGATTTTTGACTATGAATTTTAAATAATAATCTGCTTCATAGTTTGGATTAAAGAAAATTACTAAAATATATTCCTTAAAAATAATACTAGTATCCACACTTTAAGAAATCCTTTTGAAATCTAGATTTAAATTGCAAAAAGTTTGGCAGAAAATTTGCATGTCAGCTTCTAAGTGGTTACTTTTAAATTTAAGAACTTCAAACATTTTGTCATGATGAATTTGATAACATTTTTCAATGTCAGAAAAACCACTAAAAATAAGTAACTCTTTTTTATTGACAAATGAAACGTTACAAAAAGCAGTTTGGGATAAGAATCTTACTAGTTTAAGCTTATTTTTTGCGTTTGCTACAAAAAGCTTAATACTTTATGGTATATTAGTGTCAGCAGTTAAAATTCTTATTCCAACTATTTTGTCTTCTTTAGTTCTTGGTAAATTTTCAGTGTATTGTTTACGAAGATATCGTACTCATCAAGAAAAACATGTGAGCGCTTAACATTTGGATCTCTATAAAAACGGCAATATGGGGAAAATTTTCTTAACTGCCCCAGTGCCACCGCAGACAGGCCACGTGATCGCAAGCAACGACTGTTTCATCTCGTTGCTTGGGCCTAAGAAAAATGTTATAAGAATCACATAAGCATTAAACCTAACGCACTTTTTTTTAGCTATCTAATGGCGTTATCAAATTTTACAATTTATTACTTTATAACCTATAAAAAGGCAAATGTTGGTAAAAATGCGTTAAATCTCATGATGTCATATTTTTAGAGTTTTTTTGACCATCTAGATCGAAAGGTGAGACAATTTTACTATGGAATAGTCAATCAAAAAAGGGATGTTTTTTAGTATTTGTATGTACTGGAGCTATGAATGTATTTTGTAGTGATATTTGTCTCAAATAAATAATGTTTTTCCGACTTTGTAAGAAATTATTATGGAAATTCATACGACCAATGGTATACAAGCAAATGTTAATACATCTAAATCATTATATCGATAGGTGCATTTGCATAGATGGCAGCACTTGCAATGCAAGCTTTTCATGTTCTCCATACATGTTTTTTTTTTTCAACATCGAATATACTTAAGACTCATAATATCAAATCACATTGATTCTTGTTCAAGAAAATTTCCTTAAGAAATAAATAAGAATGAGAAAAATATTCTTTCCGGGTACAGATCAAATACACAACCTTCTGTTTACTAGACAGTTTCTCTACCACTTGAGCTACCGAAGAGCTGTACACTCACTTGCACCGTAAGTTTAGATAAGTTTCTTATTCTTAATTTTCAGAGCTGTAATTCACCAAAGCTTGATAAAGCAGTTATGTTACTCTAATGCTTGTGAATAAATTAGAAATTCATACGACCAAGTGGTAGCTCAAACGGTAGAGCAACAGTCTAGTAAACAGGAGGTTGTGTGCTTGACCGGTACCCGGGGAGGATATTTTCTCTCATTTTTATTTAATTCTTTAGGAAATTTTCTTAAAGAAAAATTAATACGATTTGATATTATAAGTCTTAAGTGTATTTAATATTAAAATAAAAAAGGGCATGTATGGAAAATGTAGAGTGCTTGTATTGAATTTGCGGCCATCTATGCACATGCACCTCTTGATACAATGATTTAGATGCATCAACATTTGCTTTTATACCATTGGTCGTATGAATTCCTAATTTACTGACAAGCATTGAGTTCATGTAACTAAATTATTATAGACCTCACTGAGAAGAGATAAGCCACAAATTCGGTATAATAAGAAATAATTGGGTGATATTATAGTGTAAAGGCTAAAAAATTTATCAAAACAACCCCTACAAGAGTTAATTAACGTGTTTTTAAGTTCATGTAAGGTATGTTTCTTTAAGTTTGCAATATATTACTTCTAATAACTAATTGACCTATTATTTGTTACGAAATGTGCGAAATCACCACTGCAAGGAAACACAGCGGTTGAATCAACCAAAAACTACCCCCACAACTTTTATACATGCATATGTTTTTTTTCGCACTATTATACTTCTGTTCAGATCGTCATTAATTGTTTGTAAAATAACTGGAAACAAACTTATTCGTATCATTGTCGTGCACTTCATCATAAAATAATTGTTGATCTGTAAATGGGTTCAAATAATACAAAACTTTTTCTATCTTAAATATTATTGTAATAATTTTTAGCTCATTACTTTTATTGTTCTTTGTTTATCTGTATTTGTTTCTAAAAGCGTACGCTAATAATAAAGTGACCAGGAATTAGGTGTGATAAGAAGTGAAATCGTACAGAGGAAAAATATTGTAAAACAACCTATAAATAGGCAACTTGATCTGTTATACAAGTAACATAAATATTGTTCCTCTAACCTTTCTTTATGTTACTGTCAAAAACGATTTAACCGGTGCTTTGTGACAAAAATTTAATAAAAATTACTATAAAACTACAAATGGGTTAATATGATAAAAAACTACCCCTATTGGTAATATTTTCTCATGAAGTATGTGGCACTGGATGTTTGTGCAAGTTCGTACGTAATTGCTCTTATGATTATAATATCTTAGTAAAGCAAATGTATAATACGTTGTCAAATGTTTATATTAAGCTATACAGGCTTTGTAAAACCACAAAACTACTCCTGAACGCAAGAGTTTTCATAATGCCTTAGACAAAAAAATAGTATTGTTTAAGGTTAGTCTATAATCAATTATAGCTCGGTTTATGACATATTGATCAATAATTTTGTGATAAAATACTGCAGAGAAGTAATATTATGCCTAATGGGGGTTGGAGTCTACTAAAATCATCCCTAACACTGCAATTTTAGAGATTATTTCAAATAAATTCACAATTTCTCTTAAAGTTGGTTTCTACACATTTATAAGGTAACTGAAGACAATGTCACTAGTAATTTTTCGACGACATACTAAAAAAAAGGAGGACAGAGCTACAAAAAAGTTGAAGAATAACAAAATTACTTTTGTAATTAAAATTTTTCTTAATATTCTTCTTGGAACACAAAAATTCCCGAAGATTGCATCATGTTCTTTTTAAGAACAGATTAGTAAGGGTCTTTGTGAAAAGTAGGTCACCTAACTTATTAGTAAGTGCTACAGGGGACAAGAAATACAAAACAAAAATCAGCATAAATATTTTTTATGCAAAATTCTTGTTGCATTGATTATACCCTTTCAAGTATGTTTATAATTGTTTTCAACGTTAATGAAGACGAATACATCAGTGATTTTGTGACGCAAAGAATGAAAAGGTTTTTAATTGTGCTATGAAGAGGTTGAATAAACACGATCACAATTAAATCAAACTCTTTTTATATTATGATTATCTAATTATTATGATTGCTCAAAATATGTTCACAATAATTTTAACGTCATTATTGACAACATCACGAGCATTTGGAGTAGTTGATTGTCAATTGAGTTTTTTTAACGTAAGATAATTTAAAAAAGTATTTATATGTACATTTGACCCAGTAACTAGATAATTTTTCTTTAGCCACATTAAAATACTTTGAATTCGTGTAATTTGTTAAGCTTCTATGATTTAATTATGTTTGTAAAATTAAAACTATTAATAATTACAAAAACTAGAGTTATATGCAAAAATGACTAGTAAAATTTTGATCACGTACAATAATCTTATAAGCAATGTTAGTATTGCTAAATTTACATAAATCAGGACGTTTAATACCTTAAAATTTTTAAAATACTATATCTTTTACTTTTATTGCTTTAAGACACACGCATACACGCATACATATGTTATAAACTGCAGGTGAAATCGTTTTCGACAGTAACGTAGTGAAAGCGTTATTTATTTTATCTCTGTAATACGCTTAATAGCTAGTAAGATGTTGTTTTGTTAAATTTTAATACTGTGCGCCATAATATTACCCGATTTTTTTTTTTTTTATATTAAAATTTGTGGTGTATTCCTTCTAAGTAAAGTATAGAATAATTTTGTACAAAATTGTAAAAATATCAGTTACTTGACGAAAAAAAAATACTTAAAACTTTAATTTTGGGGTAAGTTTCAAAACTTTTTAACCCTTACAATGCTAAACAGTACTTTTTTCGGTACTTGGTCACAACATTACGGGTAAATTCGTTTAATATAACAGAAATCATAGACTAAATCACAGAATTATTATTGATTTATTTTTGACAGCTCAATAATTTCAATGTTAGGGGTAGTTATGTCTTATTTCAACCCTTAAAAACCTTTATATTTGTTTCATAATCAATTGCACGACAACGGTAGTAGTAAATTTGTTTTCAATCATCTTACAAACAATTAATAACGATCTGAGCAGAAGTGTAATAGTACGAAAGAATATATATGCGTGTATATTAATCGTGGGAGTAGTATTTTGTTAATTCAACCGTTGTGTATCCTTGCAGTAGTGTTATCGCACTTTTCTTTACAAAAAATAGGTTAATTAGTTATAAAAAGCAATATAATGCAAACTTTGAGAAACATACTTCACTTGACCTTAAAAACACGTCAGTTAACTGTTGTAGGGGTTGTTTTGTTCAATTTTTTACCCTTTACATAATAATATCACCCTATCATTTTTTATTATACGAAATTTGGGGCTTACTTCTTCTTAATAAAGTGTATAATAATTTTTTACAAAGTCGGAAAAATATTATTTAATTGACACTTATTTGACTAAAAATTGCATTTTTGGAGAAAGTTTAAAAATTTTTTAACCCTCATAACGCTAAGCGATTTTTTCTATCACTTGCTCACAACATTACTGGTATATTCATAGAATATAGAAAAAATTAAAGAACAAACTTCAGAATTATTATTAATTTATTATTGACAGTATGAAAATTAAAATTGTAGGGGTAGTTTTGTACTATTTCGACCCCCATGAGACCTATCATAACCCATTTTAATGAAATTTTTTACATTCTTGCTATCTTATGTAGAAATGTTTATATTTTATTGTTGTTAAGTCTTAATTAAATAAGTTAGACGTAACTATGTGTCATTTCTATTTTTTTCTATTTTTTAGGGTAGTTTTAACCCCCTCCACACCTTTTTTTCGGGTCGGGACCAATTTTCTGGTATTCTTTGTGTATTCACCTACAATTATCAAAAAAAGTTGTGTTGATCGGTCCACAGCAACCAGTGCTATTTTATTTGTGTACCAAAAAATCTCTTTCGCTTCACTGTGTGCCACCACACACCGCGAGGCATTATTTTTATTTATTCCGAGTGAGAACAAGTATGCCCTACCTATATACGAATTAGAAGAATTTTTTTTTTGTGTTTTGTTGATACTCTTTGATTATAATTATCAGGACGTTTTTATTTCCTGTTGCAAGTTGCACTTTTTTTTAATTCCATCTATTTAAAAATTGATTTGCCTCCAATACGTATTATTATAGTGATATGAAACAGAGATATGATATCGCATTCCTTAATGCTAGTTATTCAATAGATATATTTTACTTGTTACGGTCAGTATTCAAGATACTGTCAATCAGTATCTAAGATAGTTGTTTGCTGTAATCGCTTGAACGAAGAGAATCATCACGTTAACAAAAAAACATGGAATTTCTGCAATTGTTAAGAGAAAAAGTTTTATTTCCTTAAGATAAGACTAGAATATACTTACAGTGCAAAGTTTCGGCTTCCAAACTCAACAATAAGGAAAAACGTCATGACAATAAATACCTCAAAGCAGGTTCCACAGTGTAGATCAAATTAAAAAAAAGTTTGCATTATCCAATGATCAGAAGTAAAGAATTGAGCTCCTCCCCCTTACCCCAACATTTTGGAGCCGACGCGATCTGATAGAAGAATTTGGATGCACTTAAAGAGAAGCTAGGAAAGCCTTAGATTTAGTTGCAAAATATGGAATTTTATTATCACCCGATGAAAAAAGAGAGTAAGGTATTTCCAGCTGAAAGTGAGAATCGTATAAAACATTTTTACGAACAAGACAACATAAGTCGTCTATTGCCAGGTGTGAACGATTGCCTTTCATTGAAGCAAGATTACAGTGAATAAACAAGCGTTCAGAAAAGACTTTAACTTAGCAACTTGAACGAGTTATTTATTTTATTTAAAGAAGAAAGTGGGAGCATCAAAGTAAGACTTAAAAAGTCGAAAAAGTCGTCTTTTGCGCTTACGCGGCATGTTTACGGTGGCGCACCGTGGAATAAGCTTATATTTTTCGTTTTAAAACTATGTTAACATCCTTAAAAGAAATATTTTTTCATAAAAGTTTTTGGATCTTATAGGTATGATGACAAGAAATAACAGAAAATTAAGGAGAAATGTAGAAAATAAAGTCCTAACCTTTACATTTTCGATTCTTTCAAAAATTTTTTAATTTAATTTTATGTTTTTTTTTCTTTTGAAAAATAAGTTTTAAGTATTTAAGTTAAAATTATTACGTGCTTGTTTCACTCTTAATCCAATTCCACTTCCGTGTCACTTATATCATCGTCGTTCTTCCTATAAATGTTTATAATTTCATGATTGACATGGGTTAGTAATTATCATGAATAATACTTTGACATGACTATTTTCGTTTATTTCTAACATAATGTCATTTTCCAATAACCTTGTAAAAATTAATTATATTATTTATTTTGATAACATTAGCCTAATAATTAGTCTACTTTACCATTACGGGTATTAAAATTCATTAAACAGATTAATACTAAATTCTAACATATTGCTTTAATACCATAGTAAAGAGACAATAAAGTCCATTTTTTACTTATATTAGGTATTCAGAATAATAGCCATGTAAGATGTACTAAGCGGCAACATTTATTGAAAAGTATTAATCGCTTTTGTAATTAAAGTGATCAAGAAAGTATCATATAATTTACTACTCTACAGTTTTTGACGTAATTTTAATTAAATGTAAGATATCATAAAAGTTTTGTGATGATGTCCACAAATGTTTAAAAGTATTTTTTAGAAGCTGGTTAATAAATTGCAACTGTATTCTCGGTTTGTAATAAGATAAAATTGTTGAGTTTTGATTCAATAATTAGTACAATTGAATATAACTTTTAATTAAAAAATAAAATAACTGTCTTGCTTAGTGTATATAAAACGTTTAAGATACTGCACATAGAATGACAAATTCATTATGTAATCTTTTTTTTCCCCCAGCGTATACAGCGTATAGTACAACTGCAATTAGAGTTTCCTATGTAATTAGTACATTTACATGGAGAAATAGGATATTATGATTTTTCAACAATGGTAATATTTAATATTATGCCTGTATTGTTTTTGAAATCTATTACTTTTTGACTGTCTAATTTTATTCAATATTACATGGAAACTCACAAGTTTAAAAAAAACTTTGTGGATACTTTATAAGTGCTTTTACTTACTGTGATCGCGTGAATCCACTTAAGTCTTGAACGTTTTTATGACTCGCCCTCAGCCGTTGTCTTTGTTTAATGTACTCTAATAAAATGATAGAGTTTGTCATATAAACTGCCCTATTTAAAACGTCCAGAATTCTAAGCTTCCTGCTTTTTTGTCGTGCGTGTGCAGTCTAATTTCTGCAATAACACTAGTGCCAGCTTTCACTACAAACTTTGGAAATATATGCTAAAGGTAAAAGAAACTTTTTCGCGATCTCACAAATATGAGCAAGCAATTTGTGTACTGTGGGGCTCATTTTTGCCCAGGGATAACATTCGTAATACTTTTTATAAGTTTCAATACACAGTGTACTTATTTTGCTCAGAACTAGTGCATGCTTGCTTTTAAATAATGATATTACAAGAGAAAGGTTTTTCACCAGCGTTTTATCTAGCTCAAGAACTTCAGCAAATTTTTCTGGTTCCACTTAGCATTTTCGAGCAACGTTACCGTTTGTAGTGGTACCATGCTGTTGAAGGACTTGGGCAACTCGAACCTTGAAATTTTTGTAAATTCTATTTCGTACTATTTGAGTACACATTAACTACAGTCACTGCAAGTGCTACGGACTAGTGAAAAGAAGAGTTTTAGAATTTTTATTTCACCTTGAATATTGGAATAACATGAAGGAAGTCTAAATGATATGTGGGTGAGATTTTCAAAAGCTCTTATTTCAGCATGTAGAAGACTAAGACCAAGCTCTATAAATGATTCATTAATAGGATGAAAATCGGTTGATACTTCTTTATCGAATTGAGAATCAGTGCAAAAGCAAATATTGCATCTACATGTAGCTATGTTTCCTACGATTGCGTTTACACATATTCCGTATAGTAATGTAACAAAAACTTTAAATGACACTTCTGCTTCTTGTCCATTATCTAACTGAAATGCATACGATGTAAGTGTGGATATTTCACGGTTTAAACGATTATACTCTGTGAGTATAGACTTCAGCGTTTCCTTCTCTAATGCAATTCGTACAGGTCTACAGAATTTATAACTCTATGGGCTCAGATTCTTTCATGTGCAATTAGCTGTTACAGAATAATTTATTATTTATATTACCAAAATAATCCCTACGATGATTCCTCAATTTTGTGCTGTGATTTTTTATTGACCAAGTATCATAATGTATTATTAAGGACGCCCAATGATAAGACGTTGCTCTCACTTAAAATAGTATCAAACAAATATTCGAAGAGATTAAATGACAAAGTGATAAGGCAGATATTAAGATACGAGTGTTGTTTTTAAGACCCAATAAATTTTTCTCGTATCAATCTTTTTTGCATTGTTCACGCAGATATTATCGATTATATTAAATTTACTTCTTGTATCCAAATGTTTATATTCCCAACTAAAATTACTTTCAATAAGACGTTCTTTAAATCATGAAATTTTTTATGACAAATTTTTTACTGTGCAACCGATACAAACGATGAACAGTCAATTTGCTTACCATTAGATCTACTTTGTAGTTGAACAATGAACATACTAGAAACGAGCAAAGATTGCAGAGGATCTCATTTAATAACATTTGTATCAGTATAGCCTTGCTGTGGGTTATTATGACCAGCAGATCTATGAAACCCAAGTGTCACAGTTAGCTGCAAGTATTGTAAGTCCTGTTTGCTCCAAGAAGTTGCTACTGCACAACATAATTGTTGCGCTGTTTTTTTAAAATATTCTGGAGAGAAACGTGAATTTTAACTTCTGTATGTACAGCATAGGGTTATACGAGATACTTCTTCATCTCTTTTTGTATCATAGAGTAAGAAGGGTAAATGTTACATTTTCTAATACGCAAATCCCTGACTAGAGCTACATACGACTTTTTACTAAAATCATGTTTACTGTAAAACGCAAGAGCTAAAGATTAACACTTCTTTCTTCTTACGTTTAATAAAACAAAATCTTTTGAGAGTTCTCAAAATCTATTTGGCACGTATCCTAAAATTCTGCCTTAAGTATGTGTAATACAGACAGTAGACAAGAGTTTACAACAGTAAGCCCCGAACACGTAAATTATTAATATCAATAGAATAAGTTTGTTCGGGGTGCGTGGACTGGATAAAGCAAGGATGGTAATGCACTTTGCTTGAGTTTAATACACTCATCTATTTAAGCACCCAGTGTAATACGCAAATAAGTGTACCTCCGTATTAAGGCTAAGTAACTGAAGCTATAAGCCATGTAACTGTGCCCTGTTTTATCTATCACTGAATATAACAATTATATTAAGAAAAGAACAAAAAAGAATTCTCATCACACAAAAAAAATTTCCAAATACCACATAAGTATAAGGGTTACTTTTTTTTTATATCATTGAGCAGTTATTTATCATTCGTAGCCACAACACTTACACTTATGAAAACTTTCTGAAAAAATAATTTTTTTGTTGGATTTATGCTTGATTTTTACAAAAAAGTCACTTTTTAGACGCAATTTTCATACCATATTTCAAAAAATGAAGAAAATATGTAAAATAAATATGAAGTTATAATAACAGCTCTTTAAAACTTATTTTCCAGCAGAAAAAAAAAAAAATTCAATTGGAATATTTTTGAAATAATCCTAAATTTGTAGGTAAGGATTTCACTTTTTTTATTTCTCCTTAAATTTCTGTTGCTTTTTGTCGTCATACCTATGAGATCAAAAAACTTTCATAAAAAAATATTTCTTCTAAGGAGGTGTACATAGTTTTGAAATAAAAAATATCAGTTTATCCCACTGTGTGGCGATGGCGCTGGGGCAGTTGAGAAAATTCTCCCCATACTAGTATACATGTAAAATTCTGAGGCAAAATTACTAAAAGTAGAGGATTTTAAAATGCAGTAAATAAACGATAACTTTGTCATTGAATGAATGTATTTTTGGTTCCAAACATTTTAAAACTCGTCTTTAATTTATACCACAGTTAGTAAGAACTTCTGTTGAATGTTAAGCAGCTCTTTGACATTATCTTATCTTTATTTTTCCTTCGACTTTTTGACGGGAGTAACATTTTTTACTACAACTCAAAGAGTTTCTTTGAAGATACTTTCTTCTTTTTGTATTAACCGTTCTTTTGTAAAATTTTGTAAAAATTATTTCCTTTTTTTTTGTTGTAAGCAAATACGAAGCTTATGTATCAGACATAAATTTTGCGATATAAAAATTATAAAACTCTGTCTATTAATCATAACTATCAGAAGTATTTGTAGACATAACCAAATCGACAATATTCGTTACGTCTTTATCATTTTTATGCAATTTACTTATACCCTACTCTTTGTGGCGAATTGAAATTATGTTTTAATCAAACGGAGCGTCTTGTATTTTACACGAAGACAATAACCATTAATAAAAAGAACTTCTTGCTGGATGAAGCAACAGAAATTTTTGTAATGATATCTTATTTGTTGAAACACCTTGCCAATAGAGACCCTGTAAGTCACATGTTAGAACAAAGAGCTGTGCTACTAAGGTTGAATTTTTACTTGATAGCAGTTATTCCGATCATACTATAAATGATAATAAAAACTTCTGAGAATCTGTAAAATTAAAAGAGCCTTTAAATGTTAAAGTAGGTGAAGAGGTGTAAGTGAAGGGGGTGCGCGAAATAATAAAACTAGTATTACAAGTTAGACAAAAAGTTAATTTAATAAAACTGCCGACCGACGTAGAACACAACATATACAATTTACAGACCTTACAGACTTACAACCGACTTATCAGACAAAGACAACAAAGCTAGAACTGACGAGAGGTGTAAAAGGCACGGTGGCTTACACTGTACTGACTACAGGGCCCGCAAGTATCACCTTGCCTGTGGCGCTGTCTTTCACACTATATATACTGCCTATTTAAAAGTCGTACATGCCAACACTTCTTCCCGACTTAAGATAGCTAAGTATACTAGACAAAAATTATAATTTAAAAAAGATAAATAGATAAATTAATGTGTGTTCTTGACTCGGCTCCACGGCTCTGGGAATGCACCCAAGTAGTCCATGAGTCGGTCCATGGCTCCTTTATCACCTATCTGAAAGAGAGACAACTTATTAGTTACCAGTCAGAGTCGCAAAAGCTGTTCGTGATTCTGCTAGCAAATTTTTCATGGAGCTCGATCGGTAGAGGTTTTGTGAATATATCGGCCATCTGTTCTTTAGTGTTCAGCCATCTGACGCTTACTCTACCATAATTTACACATTCTTTAACATAATGCTCATGAATTTCTGTCATATGTCTTAATTTACCAATACCTATAATTTTAGCATTTTGCTCAGCCACCTTATTGTCGCACCATAGATCTGCTGGACACGAAGTATTATTCAGTATGATTTTAATCGAATTATTAACTGCCATCAGTTCTCTACATGCTTCACTCAGTGACACATACTCTGCCTGACATGTTGACAAAGACACATACATTTGTTTTTGAGTTCTCCATGCCACTGAGTCTCCAAAGATTTTAATTACGTAACCGCTTGTGGTTAGAGACCCTTTGCAGTCGCCAAAACTGGCATCGGAGAATGCTTCCAGCCCTTGCTGCCTTCCACAATATCTTAGACCATAAGATTTGGTCCCTGCCAGATACCGAAATACTCTTTTAACCATATTCCAGTCTTTGTTATTCGGACTTATTTGATGCCTGCTCAGCACATTCACTGCATAACTTGTATCCGGACGTACAGTATTGGCAGCATATAATAAGCTCCCAACAGCCTTCCGGTAGGGAACACTTTCAGTCGATCTGGACTCATTCAAGTCAATCTGCCTTTCTGAATGCTCTTTTTGTTTTCTTTGTTGATTTAACACGTAACCTGTGACCATAGGAGTTTTCACTGGCTTAGAATCATCAAACCCAAACTTTTTAAGTATCTTATTTATGTAATTGGTCTGAGTTAAAGTTAGAACTTGGTTTTCTCTGTCTCTTCTGACTTCAATACCTAAAAACAATTTAACTTCTCCTAGGTCAGTCATTTTAAACTCACTTTGCAGTCTTTCCTTCACAGACTTCAATTTGCCAGAATCATTACTTGCTATAAGCATGTCATCAACATAGAGAACCAATATCAGGATTTTATCTGCCTCATGCCAAGTAAATAGGCAAGGTTCCAAGATGTGAGATCTTAGACCTATTTTCGTTGCTGCCTCAGAGAATCTTTCATGCCATTTTTTTGGACTGACTTCAAGGTCGTAGAGGGCTCTCTGAAGCTTACATACCTTGCTTTGTTTTTCCAGATCGGAACAGACCAAACCTTCTGGTAACTCCATGTATATCTCGTCGTCAAGGTTACCATTTAAAAGTGCCGTTTTAACGTCAAGCTGACATGTATCTAAATTTAATTTATTGATTACAGCCAAAGCAGTCCTTATTAAAGTCAGTCTTGACACCGGGGCGTAAGTCTCCGTAAGATCATACTCACTTTTATCTTTAAAACCCCGTATTACCAGCCGTGCTTTGTGTTTCTCACATCCTTGAGCATCAACCTTTTTCTTAAGAACCCATCGGGAATCGATGATATTCGGACGTTTACCATTTACCAGTCCTGCAGGTCTGTTTACCAACTTCCAGACTTGATTCTTTGCCATTGAGTCAAGTTCTTCTTGGATGGCTTGATTCCAGCCTTCTTTATCCACAGCCTTCATTGCTTCTTTATATAAAGCTGAATCTTTATTTATTTCTGCCAGCAAAGAGTGGTAAACTAGATCTTCCGCATAAATGGCATTATTCCTGACGTTTCAGTATCACCGTTCTTAAAAATTAGGTCTTTTGTTAATTTTTCCCAGAGAGCTGAGCCCGCAAAGCTGATGTCCTTTACACGACTTTCTTGGACCAAGTTGGCCTCCATTGTTTCTATCAGTCTTTTCGGCCTTCCTCTTTTCCGTTGTACCACTGGGGGTGTTTCCTCCGATGACACTGTCTCTTCTCTTTCCTTTTCTAATTTTAAAAACCACTCGTCTAATTTAATATTTACAGTCACATTTTTCCAGTTTTTAATTGAACTTTTACCAAAAACGTCTCCATACACAAAACGCTCGTTGAATCTGACGTCTCGACTTTTATAAAACTTTTCTTCGTCCGGACAAAGCAGACGATACCCTGTCGGCGTGTATTCTACCATAACTGCTCGTTTCCCTTTTGCATGGAATTTAGTTTCAGTGTTTCTCTGAACTCTCAAATACGCGATGCAGCCGAATCTTTCCATCTGACTTAGGTCTGTCCTTTTATTCAGAGCCAGCTTCATTAAAGGAATTTCCGTGTTATTTGAGCGATGCGGAGTACGATTGTACGCAAATACAGCTGCGTTTAGTGCCCAGTCCCACATGTTTTCTGGGAGTCCCGAATCACATATCAGAGCTCGGACTTTCATTTGAATTGTTTTGTTCAGCCTTTCTGACGTGCCATTATGTTCAGGGGTATCCGGACAACTCAGTTGGAGTTCAGCTCCAAGGTCATTTAATATTTTTCGCAGGAGCCTCCCGTGTACTCGGTACCCTGATCAGACCTCAGATAACACACTTTAGCTTCAAACCCGAGAAGATTTCTACAGCCTTTAACAAAATTATCTAAACATTCACCCGTATCACTTTTGTTTTTCATCGGGTAAGCAATTGCAAATTTGGAATAATCATCAATAAATACCGAAATAAATCTGAATCTTTTTGGGTAAGAGGGTGGATTAATAATTCCCATTGTATCTGAATGAATTATTTGCAGAGGTTGGGATGCTCGTTCGCGTACCGAAGGGAAAGGCAGTTTGTTGGATTTTGTTCTTAAACACACATCACAAGTCTTAATCACATCATCAAATACGGCTTCTTTCAGACTTTTTACTTCCGGATAGTTTTTCTGCAGTTCCCTTAGATACCCCAACGAAGCATGGCCCAGTCTGACATGCCACAGCATGGCCCCGTTGTTATCTTTGAATTTTTTATAATTTTCACTAAACGGACTTTGAATGTCTTTTATTTCTTCGGTCAGGACTTTTCCGACTTCATGAAATTTTCTGTCATTTATTAAAAATACATCTTCAAAACTGTTATTATTTAACTTACCGACCGAGCTCTCGGAATTTTCCGACTTATTATTTAATTTTATATCTGTAGTTGAATTTTCAGGAATAGTGTGTGCTTTTGACTCAGCCGTCAAGACTTTTATTCTTTTGTTGTCCGACTTAACAAATTCAACCATCCACTAGGGTTTTTCATATATTCCCGATATCCATACATTTTGAGTGTAAGGATCGAAAATATTAATTTCTTTGTCATCTAAATAGATTGACAAGTCCATATTAGCAAATTTCCGCAGCGACAGTAAATTCCCGATCAAGTCGCGAGCACACACCACTCCCTGCAACTCAACGTCGTTATTGCAATTTTTAAGCAGTAAATTTTCCACTTCCTCCGTTTCAAGTCTGCAGATGAGTCTGAGTTTGCACATTTTATTTTACCAATTTTGTTTCTGTAAATATTTGTAAATAATTTTTCTGACTTTGCAAAGTGATCAGTCGCTCCCGAATCAGCGACAAATTCAATTTTATTTTCTCCATCTGATTCTAAATTATTTACCCAACCTGCAGAGTTTGAAAACAGAGTATTGGGGGGCTCGATCAACGTCAGAGACTCACCTTTATTTGACCCTGAAACATCTTGTTTTCCCTTTGTCTCCCGGCCCTGGTCAGAAACTTCCTGCCTTTTGGGATCTTTTTCGTCCCTGACGTTGCTAGAGTCCCTTTTCTGCCCAAAGTTTCGGGAATTAGAGCGGCCTCGGCCACTGCCATGGCCACCGCCGCGGCCACCTCGATTCCCTCGACTTCCACAGCCCTGTCTTCTAAAATCCCATGAATCAGACTTATTTTTCTCACCACATCTCGGGCTACATCTCTTGTGAGCTGGGATGTCATACACGAATGTGCCTCACGTGTAACACTTCTTGAGCCCGGTACCTGCCTTTGGACACTTGTCAGCCATATGGTCCCAGTCATCACAGTTGAAGCAGCGGAGACGGTCCTGGGGCCAAGAGGTAGTTAAAGCTGCCCTCGTGGGGCGACCTCCAGTATCTTCTGCTAGGCCTTCTGACTCGACCTGTAACATGTACGACATGAGGTTTTCAAATGTCATACCCTTTCCATCTCTGCTTTGCATTTTAAGCGTGAATACTGTCACCTGCACGCTAGGTACCGCTCCGATTACGGCAGTATAAAAGGCATCTCGCTTTTCTTCTTTAGAAAAGGGACCAGACGTACTTATAGTCTCATAATTTCTGACCAGTTCCTCAAATTTTTCTATGAATTCGGCAACCGATTCTTTCCCTTTGTAAAATTTAATTTCATGCAATTTTTCACGAATCGTGGCCGTTGTAAGGGGCGTCTCCCCCTTCTTAAGTTCTTTCAGACTTTTCAATATTACAACCGGATCTTGCAGACGAAAAGTTCTTAAATGATATTTTTCTGTTACTCTACTTAATAAAATATCTCTGACTTTTAATTTGTCTTCTTTGATCATGTCTTCGTTAATAAATTCCGTATTTTTAATCGAAGAATCAATGACATATAGTAATCCTTTAGACCGGAGTTCAGACTTAAATTTATCGAGAAAAACTTCGAACTTCATATCTTTAGACAGATGGTAATTGTATATGTGTTGAGTATCACGGCCGAATTTATGTATTTGACTGATGGTTGTCGC